>AYEL01076573.1:0-130826 GCA_000484575.1 Olivierus martensii
TTATATTTCAATAAATCTTTTTTTTTTTTTTCTTTTTTGAAACGAAGAGGAATGGAAATTCCTTTTGCTTTCAGTTTTGTTTTTGCACTCTTAAGAAAACATTTTGTTTTATAAAAGAAATTTCTGCTTCTCTCTTCAACCAACTTCTTCTGAGTGGCTTCTTTCCAATTTCCAGGTGCTCATCATACTTTTATAAAAAAAGAAGAAAATATTATTTCTTAAATAGAAACTTTTGTTTAGTCCAGCCGTGGCATCATTTTTCTTCATCTTCCTGGGATTTACTTAATTGAAAAGATCCAATTATAAATTCAATCATTATACCATTCGCTTACAACATAGAAATCCATAAAAAAATTTTAAGAAGCGAAATCGATTTAGAAAATTGTTAACAACGTGCGAATTACAGTACAACTACAGTGGACTCGATTTTACCAACTCGTACGGACCCCCAAAAAGTTCGAAAAATCGAAAGTTCATAAATGGGAATGGTATTAATTAACACTAGAAACTTTTTGGGACCAACTAAATAGTTCGTAAAAACATGTAGTTCCATAAATTGGAGGTTCGTAAAAACGCGAGTCCACTAAGTTTCAATGTCGAAATGCTTATGAAAAGTTATATTTTATAATGTAATATATAATTAGTGAATATTTTAATATTAAAATTTGTATATACAGTATATAATACGAGTAAATGAATATTTTCTGTAATCAGCGATGTTCATTCTTGATAAATTGAGGATTCATTCATAATAAATAGCTATTATTTACCATGTAAAATTTGCAATTTTCTCCAATTACAGAGATTCCCGATTATCCAGATTTCGGATTATCCTCAACCGGAAGTGATGGTTAATTATTGATGTTTTATGTTAGATGAAGGATTTTTAAACGGCCCAGATTAATTTCTCTATTATATTTTAAATAATTGGCGATATAATTAAACTTACAAATATTACAATAATTCCTTGCTGCAAAAAGGCCAACTTTTTTCCTTTTTTAAAATAAATTTTGCATTTGGATATACTGTATTTAGATAAGCAATTTATTTTTTAATATTAAATGCATAATGCTCATAATTCCGATTTTTTGGGGGTGTTTTTCGGCTCATCCGGGATAATTTATTTCCCGACTACTACGGATAATCGAATGTATATTAATTATATCGACTAAATTTAAGAATATTTCCTTTAGGACTGTTTCAATGCTCCCCTGTTATATCTGAAGTATTTCCGATCATTATACTGATTTGTTAAAGATGTTTTTTCTTCTACTTTGCCTATTAAATTTTATAAATCAATGAATTGATAAATTTTATTAAATTGAAATTTCTTAACAATAATCTAAGGTCTTATTAAAATTTCTGAGTACTTTCAATTTTTAATTATATATTACAGCACATTTTTAAAACAGAAAACGATTCTAGTCCGGAATATTTAGTATCATTTCTTATAATTGTTTATTAAAGAACTACTAGAATACGTTATGGTAAAATAATTCCGAAAGTAATTTTTCTTAATGTGTAGAAGTTGAAAACAATTTTGAATGGCTGTGCTGATGAAATTACAAACACTTGGAGGAAAATATATTATTAAAATGCCTATATAGTTAGAAAATTCCTTGAGAATGTTTCCATGTATACAACGTTGTCTAGCCAATATGCTATAAATTTAATATGCATTATTTCTAAAACAATCAAAACAATGACAGTGATTCTTTGTTGCAGATACACAGCAAAGATTATTTTTATAAACTGTATTGAAATTCAGAAGAAAAATTTTTCAATGCAAAATTTCCACTTCAAAATTACAAAAACTGCTATATAATATATAAATGGTTTTATAATTTTGAACATGAATTGATGTATATTATTTTAAGCAAATTAAAATGTAAATACAATTGAGTCTCTGTAGTCAGACACTCTGCGAACCGTCGCGCCGCCCAGGTGAAATTTTCATGTCACAACTTGTCGATGTGCGAGAAAGAGAAACTGACGTAAACAAATTGTCAGTCACTATTCGTTCGTTGCTCAAGCTTATAGTCGGACTAATTTTTAAGTTCAGTACACTGAATACTGTAAAATAGTATTTTTACGGTATCAGTGTTTGTTATTTATGTTTACGTAATGTCACAAATCGGAAAAAGTTAAAAACAAGAACAGAAGACATTGACTGTGGTCGAAAAGGCAGAAATAATTAAGAAACTTGACTTATGAGGAAAGTTTAGTGATTTGGCTATGTTTTATGGTATTAGACGAGCCATCATTTATGACATTAAAAAAAAAAAATCGGGATAAAATTGAGGGGTTTGTGAAAGGTTTGAACAGCAAGAACAGTGACAGGAGAGTGTTTAATAAACGGAGTGTATTCGTTTGTGTAATTCCGTTTTTTTCATTGAACATCCAATAATCCGACAAACCCCGGAACCATATGTGTCGGATTAGGTTTACGAACCTCCAATTTACGAACTACGTTTTTATGAACTATTTATTTGGTTCCTAATGTTAATTAATGTCATCCTCATTTACGAATTCTCGATTTTACACGGATTTTTGAGGGTACGAATTCGTAAAATCGAGAATCCACTATACTGATATTTTAAGGGAACAAATACCTAATTAATTTAAAAAAATATATCTGTAATTTGTTCATTTATTGTAAAAGTAGTATGCATCTATTCGAAGTAAATAATGAAATATATAATGAACAGTTTTAAAAACTATCGTTAAGTTTATCCAAAAAAGAACTGATCCGGCTCACATTGACCCAAAAATAAACTGTGTGTGTCTCTGTGGAATCGAGGACGGTATTGATATTTTCCTGTATTTCACAGGCGTTAGGTCTAAATGCGATAAAAGTCAGGATCTGACACCAGTCGGATCGTTGCCGACAAACAAGCGAGCGGTATGAAGTTGCAACCGTGTAAGGATGGGTAATAATTATGCTGTTAGGCAAATCGACACAAAGACTACGTTCGTCGAGGAACAACTTCCTTTATTCAGAGAGCATACTGCTCTGACAAATAATCATCATATTGAGAGAAAGACATACCTGGAATACAATGCGCTACTGTATCGTCCAAGAGATCCACAATTTCAACAGTCGAGGACGAACGCCGGACAAATATTTTGAACAATAGTCTTTAGTCTCTATTATACAGTCTTTAGTCCTTTAAATGGAAATCAAGGGCACGCACTAGGAAGTTTTCTGTTGAGTTGAACGGTTGACTGTTGAACAACGAACAACTGTCAGTTGCCGTGTTCTATGTTGCGGCTTCAGAGAGATTTAAAGAATTCTAGCAGATGAACTGTCCGCAAGAAGAGTTGTTAACTCCGGACCTAAGTGGGAATGGCTTGTAGAAATCTGCGGAGAAGATCAGAGAGCGATGAACGAGAGGAGAATCTCGGAGATCAAGCCGGGAACGACCAGAGGGTACCTGGAACCAGCGGCTCCTATCGAAGGCGGCAACGGCTCTTATAGTTCAAAGCTAAAATTTGATACACAATATCCCCAAGAAATATTAACGAAGCATTTCATCACTGCCAATCCAGCTGACTCCCTATATAGTTCAATTTAACAACTCTTCCCAACCAATGTGCGCTGCATGTTGAAGCATGTGCTTACATCTAGAAGGAATCAGGTCGGACACTTCCAGTTTTCAGGAGAAGACTGGGTTGATCCATTGAACTATAATCTTCAATCATCCGGATAAACTCTCATGAGTATTAGCCACCCCTTATTGGGTATAAAAGTGATCGATGTAGATATAATTTTTTAATTTTTCAAAAGTTTTATTTAAACATATAGGAAACTACAAAAGCAGGCCCCGCCACAAGGAATAGCTTAGGGTGGCGGGACCGCTTAGTGAGGCAACAATCATAAGTCATGGTAATATTAATAATAATCACAGATTTCATAGTAACTTTGCCTGACCACTTTTGAAAAAGAAACTTTACATAATAATCAGCAAAAGAACAATTTAATTAAGAACACATGCATAAAATTTAAAAATTAAAATATATATTCCATTAAAATTTCAAATTAACACCAAATTTCCTTTTCAAATTATACAGATGAAGATCAAAATAGAGATCATCAATACAAGCTCTTTAGAAAACCCGATAAAAGGTAGGAATAACAATAAAATTAATTATTCTTTTTATCCTTTACAGGTATAATCTTAAAAATAATCAAACAACTGAAAACACATGCAGCGAAAAAAAAAACAGTTCAGGTAAGTATAATACATAATTTTAAAACTAACACACATTTTCTATTTTCAGGTATAAAACAAAAAAAAAACCAGGTAAGTATGTAAATAAATTATATATTTAAAATATACAAATAAAATTACATATTAAAATATTTATATATGTTGATTAGCAGATAATACCAAGAAAAAGCACATAGATACGGATAATCAATAAGAACAAATAAAAAGGGAGGGAATTAAAATATGTAAATATATATCTAAAATCTTAAAACAAAACACCCCATAAAACCCAAAAATATATATATATAAATATATACATATAAAATTCAATAATTTCACATGTATAACAAAAAGATTAAACCCTTGTAAATTTAAAATAAAACCAAACCCATATACATATTTACATATAAAAGTGCAATTGCACAAAAATAGCATTAAATTAAAAAATATAATCAAATGCTAAAATATAAAAGGGTAAAATCATAAAATTATCCCGTGTCTAAAATCTCAAATTTATTACCATTTATGTTCCACACGGTGTTTTCTGTGCCCTCATATAGTTTAACAAACTGAATATTGGTGAAGAATTTCTTATCTGTGGCAAGCTTTAATTTCATTTGTTGAATAATTCGTATTTTTATTAAGCCAGATGTGATCCTTTTTTTATCATATAAAATCTCATATCTGGCTTTCCACAACATCCGCTTTTCCACAGAAAGTACCCAATTAAGCATGTAAGAATTAAATGTTTTATATTTAGTATGATTTATAATATTATCACAAATAATATAACATTTAAATAACTTGCCAATCCAAAACCATTGAAATTTGGCAGTGGGACAATCGTAAAAAATATGTTTTACATCTTCTTCACCATTACAGTTTGTGCATTTATTATGTTATTCGTTTCATTTTCATTAATGTAGATTTAGTACTGAGGGCACCAACGGCAATTCGCCAATTCATTTCATTATACTCAGGAGAGAGACTTGTATCATGCACTCTTTTCCAATTAACTTCAGAATATTCATTAACATCGTCTCTATGCATTAAATGATAAATCGTTTTAGGCTTAACCCTGCTACGCAGACCGACAAATTCATCAATTAAATTATTTATAGTTCTCTTCCATTTGTCGATCTGCGCAACTGGTTTGGGACGCCAAGAATGCACCAGATTCTCTCCCCTAAGTTTATTTGCTATGGGTTCCATATAATATTGTAATAATCCACATGGTGGGTGATCACTAAAAACCAATGTATTTATGACCAGGGATACTTGGAGTGACATGGAAAATTGCAAAAGGTTGAAGAGGCCCCATTCCCCACAAACCTTTGTTTTGTTAAGAAGTTCTCTTTTCTTTAGCTCGTAGCAGTGGCGTAGCTGAAAACTGCGAGGCCCCCCCGCAAAGGGGTCGATGGGGCCCCCTCTTTTTAATTTATCAATATAATTTATTTCAAATGCTATGTAAACTCTAACACTGGATGTCAACGTTTATTTATTATTTTCACTCATTTAATATTTCAGCGATTAATTTTTATTATAAATAAAATTATTCTTTTAATATTTATATTCAATCAAAAAATTACTTTTTCAATGATGCTTAAATTGTTTCTCAATGATGAGCTAATTCGCTATATAAACCTGTGCAAACAATTTCGTATTCATTGAATGAATTTTGATGAAATTCGATAACTAAAAATATTGAAAAAGTTATCATCGATTTATTTTAAAATTAGTTAATTATGAAGGATTTACGAATTAACATTTCTAATTAAGCGTTTAATCTGTAATTAAAAATATTGTATAAAGTTTGTTCATCTGAAGTTAGTTGGACCAGTAATTTGGTCCAGTTGGGATGGAAACAAATCTCTCAACCTTCTTAGATAAATGTTGAAATAATAATGTAATTCGATTGTTAAGCTCAGAAAATAACGATCAATTAATTCTAAATTATTAATTTTAAGATTGATTGAAAGTAAACAAATAATTAAAAATATTGTCCTTTTCGTCACTGCAATGATAAGAGACTAGGATCAGTCTGAAAAGTCAAATTTTGAAGAACTCGTATCTTTATTTTGTGAAAAGTTATGTTCATGATGTAGGTAATTTATTTTTTTATGCTCTTCAAAAGAGAGATAGGATTAAATACAAATTTAATAAGTTCTATATTATTTTTGCAGACAGACGACGACAATAAATAAAATTTGTTGATTATCTGTTTGCAAAAACAAAATTGAAAACTAAATTTATATTGAAATAAATTTTAATTAAAAATAATAATTCTCCAGGAAAGCTGTTAAAAAATATGGAATTCTATTAAACGAGAGCAGGAACTTTCTTCTTACTAGCTTTTTCTTCCAGAATTCATAGTGAGCCGATGCCTTTCTTCATTTTTTTATTAAAAAATATTATTAGTATTTGAAGATGCTTCTTTTTCAATAGTTTCTCCTTAATTAAAAGCTAAATAAAAACTAACTAGTAAGCAAAAAATAAAAAAAAAATTAATCCGATTGTTTGCTATCCAGTCACTTTTATTATATATTATTATTATTTAAGTGAATAAATATATCATGTTTTAAATTCTACTAAATTTAACCATGAACAAATGATAACCAATATCATTCAGTCAAAAATTGTATAGAAATTGATATTTTGTATACTTTTCTTCGACAGTCAGCCATTTCTTATTCATATTAAAAATTAAATTGTTAAAAACTGAATCTCTCACAAACTGTTCAAATAAGATAAAATTCCACAATATAAAGCGAAATTGATAATTAGATAAAAATTGAATGTGATAGTTATGTCTAGTCGAGATGCAAAACAGCGCTTTTACTTTAAAATTGATTTTAGCACATCACGCTTGTTAATATTGAAATTTTGGAATGTCAGAAATTATATTTTACAGATGAAAAGTGAAGGCATTGCTCGTTAACAAATAAAAGCAATCTGATCGTTATATACGACATAACATGATATAGATCTACTCGACAGATGAATATCGGATTCGATCTAATCTCCACTTCTCCACATGGCGATCATCAACAAATATGAGATTGATAAAAACTACCCGTTCTCAATGCTAACAGTCTCATTCTTTGACGTGATTTATTAAAACAGATAGTATACGGATGACGCTATTCATTTTTGGAGACTTTTCATTCTACTATTTGAAATATGAAATTGATAATATTTATCTTGTATTGAATACAATATTTAATAAATATTATACTTACGGATGGGATCTTATTTTTATTGTTTTCGTATTTTTCCTACTTTTTTCTCTATATTTATCTGCTTTTTTTTAATTTTCTTCCTCTTTTCACTTTTAAATTTCACTTATTCTTTAATTATCCACCGTTTTTATAGAAAATGTTTTTTCAGATCTTGAAATCAATTTTTCTTTACTGAAAAAAATTGAGTTTATTACTTCATTGAAAGTATTAAATCGATAATTAATTTAAATTTTGGATAATTAAAATAAATTGTATTTGATATTTAAATCCAATAGGATATTTTCAATGCTTAATTCAATTCTGTATTTTCGTTATCTTTATTAATGTCACGTAACAGACTGTAAATAGAATTCAATATACTGTATCTTGAAGAATCTTATCAGAAGAAAATCTTTCAGAATCTTTGAAGTAACTTATTTTTTCAGAAGTTTTATTATGTTCCCTCCTTATTTTTCTTTTCTTTTGAAGGACTTCTTATCAGTACGTCTCCATTATATTCAATAAATCTTTTTTTTTTTTTTTTTTTTTTGAAACGAAGAGGAATGGAAATTCCTTTTGCTTTCAGTTTTGTTTTTGCACTCTTAAGAAAACATTTTGTTTTATAAAAGAAATTTCTGCTTCTCTCTTCAACCAACTTCTTCTGAGTGGCTTCTTTCCAATTTCCAGGTGCTCATCATACTTTTATAAAAAAAGAAGAAAATATTATTTCTTAAATAGAAACTTTTGTTTAGTCCAGCCGTGGCATCATTTTTCTTCATCTTCCTGGGATTTACTTAATTGAAAAGATCCAATTATAAATTCAATCATTATACCATTCGCTTACAACATAGAAATCCATAAAAAAATTTTAAGAAGCGAAATCGATTTAGAAAATTGTTAACAACGTGCGAATTACAGTACAACTACAGTGGACTCGATTTTACCAACTCGTACGGACCCCCAAAAAGTTCGAAAAATCGAAAGTTCATAAATGGGAATGGTATTAATTAACACTAGAAACTTTTTGGGACCAACTAAATAGTTCGTAAAAACATGTAGTTCCATAAATTGGAGGTTCGTAAAAACGCGAGTCCACTAAGTTTCAATGTCGAAATGCTTATGAAAAGTTATATTTTATAATGTAATATATAATTAGTGAATATTTTAATATTAAAATTTGTATATACAGTATATAATACGAGTAAATGAATATTTTCTGTAATCAGCGATGTTCATTCTTGATAAATTGAGGATTCATTCATAATAAATAGCTATTATTTACCATGTAAAATTTGCAATTTTCTCCAATTACAGAGATTCCCGATTATCCAGATTTCGGATTATCCTCAACCGGAAGTGATGGTTAATTATTGATGTTTTATGTTAGATGAAGGATTTTTAAACGGCCCAGATTAATTTCTCTATTATATTTTAAATAATTGGCGATATAATTAAACTTACAAATATTACAATAATTCCTTGCTGCAAAAAGGCCAACTTTTTTCCTTTTTTAAAATAAATTTTGCATTTGGATATACTGTATTTAGATAAGCAATTTATTTTTTAATATTAAATGCATAATGCTCATAATTCCGATTTTTTGGGGGTGTTTTTCGGCTCATCCGGGATAATTTATTTCCCGACTACTACGGATAATCGAATGTATATTAATTATATCGACTAAATTTAAGAATATTTCCTTTAGGACTGTTTCAATGCTCCCCTGTTATATCTGAAGTATTTCCGATCATTATACTGATTTGTTAAAGATGTTTTTTCTTCTACTTTGCCTATTAAATTTTATAAATCAATGAATTGATAAATTTTATTAAATTGAAATTTCTTAACAATAATCTAAGGTCTTATTAAAATTTCTGAGTACTTTCAATTTTTAATTATATATTACAGCACATTTTTAAAACAGAAAACGATTCTAGTCCGGAATATTTAGTATCATTTCTTATAATTGTTTATTAAAGAACTACTAGAATACGTTATGGTAAAATAATTCCGAAAGTAATTTTTCTTAATGTGTAGAAGTTGAAAACAATTTTGAATGGCTGTGCTGATGAAATTACAAACACTTGGAGGAAAATATATTATTAAAATGCCTATATAGTTAGAAAATTCCTTGAGAATGTTTCCATGTATACAACGTTGTCTAGCCAATATGCTATAAATTTAATATGCATTATTTCTAAAACAATCAAAACAATGACAGTGATTCTTTGTTGCAGATACACAGCAAAGATTATTTTTATAAACTGTATTGAAATTCAGAAGAAAAATTTTTCAATGCAAAATTTCCACTTCAAAATTACAAAAACTGCTATATAATATATAAATGGTTTTATAATTTTGAACATGAATTGATGTATATTATTTTAAGCAAATTAAAATGTAAATACAATTGAGTCTCTGTAGTCAGACACTCTGCGAACCGTCGCGCCGCCCAGGTGAAATTTTCATGTCACAACTTGTCGATGTGCGAGAAAGAGAAACTGACGTAAACAAATTGTCAGTCACTATTCGTTCGTTGCTCAAGCTTATAGTCGGACTAATTTTTAAGTTCAGTACACTGAATACTGTAAAATAGTATTTTTACGGTATCAGTGTTTGTTATTTATGTTTACGTAATGTCACAAATCGGAAAAAGTTAAAAACAAGAACAGAAGACATTGACTGTGGTCGAAAAGGCAGAAATAATTAAGAAACTTGACTATGAGGAAAGTTTAGTGATTTGGCTATGTTTTATGGTATTAGACGAGCCATCATTTATGACATTAAAAAAAAAAAATCGGGATAAAATTGAGGGGTTTGTGAAAGGTTTGAACAGCAAGAACAGTGACAGGAGAGTGTTTAATAAACGGAGTGTATTCGTTTGTGTAATTCCGTTTTTTTCATTGAACATCCAATAATCCGACAAACCCCGGAACCATATGTGTCGGATTAGAGAGACTCTACTGTAATTAATGTAACCACCCTTCAAACTGTTTAGTTTGTGTAAATTTTTTTTTATCGTAAGACATTAATTTTAAATGCCGCTTCCAATAAACGAATGATGTCTGAAATGGTCCTTTGAAGAGATTGAATTTGTGACTACTGCCTTAAATGTACTTAGCGATGTATGTAGACGGCAAAAAAATAAGAAGCATCCTATAAAAAAATATAGAATAAGAATTTCGTTATTGTGATATTTAATATCGCAAATATAAAGTTTAGTACAACTTTTATTCTGCTAGTAAACGATTAAATTACCTCACTATAATTCTGATTAAACTTATATTCTATTTAAATAAATTATTCTGATGATTATTGTTACTCTATGGGACTAATTTTTTATCAGAGATTGTTAAAATTATTCTATGTTTTCAAAATACTTTATTAATTTTTAAGTACAGTCGATTCTCGTTATTCGCGGATTCTGTATTCGCGTATTCCATTATTCGCGGACACTCGCTGTCGGCGAAAATATTATCATCAATGTAAACTCTCTCTCTCTTTAATAAAGGAAATTGTTTGTTATCAAATGTAGTTTCTGTGTCGTTCTGCCAGATAAGTCTCATTACCTATCCTTGCTCACCCACAAACTGCAGGTAGGCCAAGTCTGTTAATATCATCTGCAAGTCCCACAGAAGAATGTGATCTTATGCTTGAACGTATCCTCAAATTTACTTTCTGCGCATTTGCTCCTTATGCCGATATTTTAGATTTGAAGCAAAAAACGACGCAGACAAACTGACGCAGTTTTTAAACGCAATTCAGAAAGACAATGCGTCAGATGGCACATCAAACAACTATCCATAAAAAATAAGATTTTATTTACTACATAGCTAGTGTTTTGAAAAGTTTAAGATTACTGTAATTATAATATTATATATAGTATTATACACTGCATATACTGTAATTATTTGTAAATATTCTGATACACATTAAATAAGGTGTCTTTAAACGAAAAAAACTCGTAAAGCAAGGATGAAAATGTTGGAAAAAAAGGTTCGCAAGAACCTAACTCTATATTTCCCATAGACACAATGGTTCAGTATTCGCGAAGAATTTACAGAACGTAACTACCGCGAATAATGAGAATCGACTATATTATGCGCTTTGCCAATGTTAAATTCCTAGTTTATAGATGAAATCGTAACTGTTTCATTTAACATAGTCGACTATAATTTATTTAAAATGTTTGTTCATATAAAATAAACGCGTCTTAAGTTTTTACTTTCTATATTGATTTATAATGCTTATTTATTTATTTATTTCCAAGTTTGTACATTATTCTCATAGGTATGAAACGCAACGTCAATACGCTGACATAAATGCATCGTGCACAAAATGTCGGGAGTACCGATGTTCAAACCGATAGTGTATTACGACACGACGTAAATAAACGACGTCATTTAGTTATTGGTTAATTACTGTGAGGTATTTTGAAATTAGCTTATTCAAGATGGGTAGCGAAACTTTCTAATGTCATAAATAACGATCCAAATAAATACTTCTCAAAATTTAAAACTCTTATTATAGATAAACGATTAATTAATATTGACTTATTAAAAGATTAAATTGCGCTAAATGGTATATTTAAATTTTGCTCCTATAACTGCTCATCTTTTTTTCCTCAGAAAAGAATCCTTATACTCCGGACATTTATTTATTGAATAAGAATCGATACTGCTACATTTTTTCTAAAAATGATTCGTTGTTAAAAGCGCACATGGTCCCTTCACTACTCGCTATATTGAATTACGAAATAAAACAATCTCCTGATTGAACGAATGGTCAATGCACTCTTCGCGGCATAGAAAGTTGAACAAAAGTTAACTTCCGCGTAAAGACGCAGCGTTTAGGTATATACCAGAAGTGACATCATCAGCGTCGATACGCTGGCATATTTACGTCATATTTTATGCCTGTGAGACCCAGTCCTTAGAATTTCGTTATAACTATACGTGGAATAATTTATTTCCATTCAGTAAAAACAAATTTAATGAAATAGGTGAAAATTATTTCATAACAAATACTATTAATATACCCTTCACTTAAAGGTTTTAAGATATTCAGTACATGTAAAAACAAACAAACGGGCAATTCGTTTACTGAAAATAGTAAGAAATAGCTCTGGACAGAATGAAGGTTTTATTTAAAGAACGTTTTGAGCCTTTTCTATACGTTATATACAATCTCATTGATAATTGAAGCACGCTTACAGAAGAATCTCAGTTCGTGAATAAAAAGGAAGTTATACTTCACAAAATATTTTTTTTTTTATTATAATTTTAAGATAACTAGATTGAATATTATTCCTGATAATTACAGATACATTGAAGTGATTTAAAATGGAATTTATCGAAGTTATATTATTTAAAATATTACACTACATAATGGAATTATGCAATTTATCCTAGTTTATTTTACATTATGCTTAAAATTGTTTGCGTAGGAAAAATGATATTTGATCAAAGTAGATATTGTTTAAAATAAAATCAAAAAGCTTAAACAAAACGTTAACTTTATAAAACTAAAAACATTAAAACAATATGAGTTTTATTGATGGAATTGCTTTGAATTTTTATTATAGTTTTAATTTGGATAGATACGATGATTTATATTCATAAAATATTTAGGTTACTTGTAAGATAAATGATTTCCATTGATATTTGTTACTTAATTTCTAGAAAACTGAATTTATAAGATTCGGAAACTTAAATTCGGGAAGTAACACTCCTGCAATCATGATAATAAGGCTAGACAAAACAATACACAAAACTATAAGGAACAGCGTGATTATCTTATAAAATTACAATTTTCAGCCTGCCATAACCTTTTACTATTGAAAACTGTTTTTGGCTTACTGATTTAAAATGGAATCTATTGAAGTTTTATATTATTTAAAATTTTATGCTACATAATGTAATCATATAGTTTATCATAGTTTATTTTACGTTATGCTTAAAATTGTTTGCGTGGTAAAAATGATATTTGATTTAAGTAAAAATTGTTTAAAGCTTTTATGATAAGTCACTTACTGATCGAATTTTTATAAAATTCCTGAACTTTTTTTGTTCCTTTATCATTATAGACATGAAAAACATTTTCATATCATCATTAATATTAAGTAAGTATGTGAACTTAACAAAAATCTGCAATACACCTATCAAAGAAACAAGTGGTTTCCGTACTTCTGCCTATATATATTTTAAGTATTGTACAATGAACTACTAGAGAAAAGCTTCTCAGGGGATAAAGTATTGTAATAAAAATTCGAATACATTATTACACTTAATTCTCATTCATAGATAATCAAGTTTATATATTTGATATATAAAATTAAATGATATTCATAGGCTTTATTTAATTCCAAATAAATAAATTATTATTCCAGTTGACTCGAACTTTATTAATACTGTATATGAGATTATAATTTTATGATGCATAACTAACGAAACTTATCCCGATATTTCAGGATATTTTTGATGTTTAATTCTATTTTGTAGATAACATATTGGCTTCATTAGAATCTCTTATCGCTGGTGAACACTTTTTGCCATCCTTTAATAATGGATTCGATAGATAAAACAAAACTATCAATGCAGACCAATAAATAAATACAATGATCCAAATCAAATATATTTTGAAATTATTTAATAAAATGAGCCGCTTTAATAACATTTCAATGGCTGCCTGATAGTTCTTTATGGCTGTAACTTAGCTATATTTTTGAAAACAGCAGAAAAAATTCTTTATAACGTTACTATTATAGGGCCTATATACTGTAGAATAAAAATAACTATTACAGTCAAACCTGTTTTTATGCGGTCGGTTTTTGCGAGTTATTTTTTTTAATTACATTTTTTAATTAATTTTTATTCGTTATATGCATTTGATGGAATGTTTTTTATATACTGCACAAAAAAATTGCACATAAAAATCGCACAAAAAAAAATATCGCACAAAAACCGACCGCATAAAAACAGGTTTGACTGTATATTCCTTAGGTTTCTAAAATAGTCTTTGATGAATAAAGAATTTGATCATGTTAATGGTGAACAGTATTCTGTATCATAATTGTAAATATCTGTTTTCCTGTTTAAACTTATTCCTTAGGTTTCTAAAATAATCTTGGATGAATAAAGAATTTGATCTTGTTAATGGTGAACAGTATTCTGTATCATAATTGTAAATATCTGTTTTCCTGTTTAAACAGATATTTACAAATAACAAAAACCATGGAAAAACAATCCATACGTCATCTATATTTTATGAATTTATAGATGATACGTAAACTGCAAATCCTATAGTAGTCTATACATAATGTATATAATTTGATTCGTATTAAAACTTGTAAGGCTGCTGTTTAGCAGACAAGTCAGAAACATAATTCGATTGACACATCGAAAAACATATTTAAGAATAGACTCCAAAATCAGAAAATGCAAGAGAAGAATTTAAAATTTCTAATTAATATAAAATATAAAAGTATATATTTTTAATATTTCATTTATAGAAGTTTATAAAATAAATTCCAATATAAGATGGCGTAAATCAATTTCATCCAATAATTTATGCTCTATTGCTATAATTGATAAATTTCTGTCGCTTGACCAACAATAGTCATAATTGTTGAACTTTAAATAATTTCATTTATTATTTTATCAATAATAATACATAACAGTCGTAACAGAACATCTTAGAAATTATTAATATTAATACAATATGTAACAGCCATAGCACAAATGAAGAACATCTTGGAAATTGTAATAAATTACAAAATTTTTGTTACACGTAACTATAATATAAAATAAACTTCAAACTTCACTACATACAAAAATTAAATATCTAATAAGATAACAAATAATATTTTCAAAAATAACATATTAATAGGAGAAAACAACAATTTACAAGAAATAAGTTTGGTGTGCTTTATTAAGAGCAAATTCCAATATAAGATGGCGTAAATCAATTTCATCCAATAATTTATGCTCTATTGCTATAATTGATAAATTTGCTAATCGTTCTTCTTGCATTGTTGCTCTTAAATAGTTTTTGATTATCTTTGATTTGGAAAAAGAAAGTTGGCCAGATACTACAGAAACAGGCAGAGTTAAAACTATCCTAAGTGCGACAAATAAATTAGAGATATGTTTTCTGCTTTTATATGCATCATTACTGATAAAATTTCATGAAATAAATCCTGTCCATCAATATCGGATTTATTTCTTTGCACATCAGTTAATTTCAGATGAAGATCTTTGCCTGATTATAATATATGCCTTGACATAAAATATTAATTCAGTTAGTTATTTTGTAAATTGTAGAATTGATTTTTATTTTTTAATATATCTTTTTCAAATAAATAAAATTTTCAAATTTACATATTCAATAAATTTCCTTTTATTAGTTTTTAAATTTATTTTATATCTTGTTTTATATTTTCAACATTCAGTTTGGCCACCTGTGTGGATGCACACCTTGCACCTATGGCAAGTCTGGCTCTGCTTATTGATAAATATTCACCTGCTTGGGAGGATGCAAATGTTATTTACTCAATGACCCCACCATAATCACTCTTCTTTACCTTTGTAATCAGTCCATTCCATTCTCCTCTTCCTGTTGCCATCCATTTCTCTGTCAATTTTCCTACATCTTTATTTTTTGCTCCCATTTCTCCAATCTTCCTGCTGATTACCCTGATTTCCCTGTCTGTGAGAATACACCCCTTCCCCTTCACCACTGCCATTTGTGTATCATTTCATTGCTACACTCAGTTTGAAGATCATCTCTCTGCATTGAGATAGAAAGTACTTATTTATCACATAAAAATCTTTTAAAAACTACTTATTTTTTAAATATTATAAGTTCAAAGTATAAAAGCACTTTTAGCAGTCAAAATGTAATATATTAACACTTTAATAACATTAAAAACATTTATGATATCTTAAATACCATCCTCAGTTACATGGAATAATACATGGAACACAATTCGAACTATACAAAATTTAAATTACATCAAATAGAATATATTTTAAAATTACAAAATTGTGAGACAGCCAGGTGAAGCTTAATGGGATTTAGGTGCTTTTTTTAAGTATAATTATAAAATTTTCACAAAGAAAAACTAATAATATAGAAATGAGATTATTACCTGGGTTATTTTTTTAAAAAACAATGAATAATATTATTGTTTTTCTCAACCAATATTTGGACAGTATGAACAATTAGCCTATCTAAAACATTTTTTTTTTCTAGACTTTAGCTCAGCAAATTTTTTCATGGCACTTTCTATATTTATATTCTTTTCAATATCATTTTCTATAGACAAAATTAAATTGCCAAAGAATTCATTCTACCTTGAGTATGTTTTTATAAGCTTTAGTAAACTAAAGCTTCTCTCGCCAGCACCACAGTAATAGGTATTGTAAGATTATTCTTAATGCAACCCACAGATTTGGCATGACATCCAGTAACTTGTGAAGAAGTGAACTCTGACCTATTCCGTTTATTATTTTGTTATGTTCTTTTATTATTTATCCTTATTTTCAATATTATCTAACATTATATTTTAGTTTAAGAGTTGACTTACTTCGACATCCTCCATCACAATATTTCGCAATCACGTGTTACGGACGGTCATCCATCTTCCAGACGAGCTTTCTCGGCTAATGACGTCATCATCTAATCTAAACAATAAGTCTTACCACTGATCTGATGTGAGAATATAAGAATAATATCTTGTATCAATGTTTTGTTCATCATCGTATCAATGTTTTGTTCAGTGCATAATTAATTTGTAAAGAGAATGACATGAATTGATTACTCTGTAAACTAATAGATTTGATATTGTTATGTGTATTTATGTAAATGAAGCAACACGGGACTGTAAGTCACTCGGTATAGAAGCCATATCCAATGACTCAGCAAGGTGTTGGTTCTAAAGTGAAATTGGTTGAGTGACATTCAGATTCATGTAAAAGTCTGCAACTGCTTGAAGTTTTGTATCGGTGGTGGAGGTATTAGAAGTTAAGTAGTATTTAAGGTTTATGTGGTGGAGGTACTAGAAGTTAAGTAGTATTTAAGGTTTATTTCTTGTTGAATAATCGGAGTTTTGATATTTGAGTTGGATTAAACAAATTTTGTTGATTAATTGATTGTTGCTTTATTGTCATTTAAATAAAGCTTTAATTAATACTTTTGTAAGTGTTTTGAATCTAATAAATTTATATTTTTTGTTAGTTAACTTGTTTTGAGAATTTATTCAATTTATTAGTGAAGTTTCTAATATCATTGTTCGTTCTAGATCTAACACTTAATCGCTACTTCTAGTTGTAAGTTTCTGGTTGTTTCGTTTTTGCCAGTTAGACATTAAGTGTTGATAGATTGTTTGGGATTTAATTATATTTAAGTCCGAATAAAGCACAATAAGCAGTGGCAAGTAACACATTTAATAAGACAAAATACTTTCGGTATTGGTAATACCATCATTAGTTATATATAACAGAATACAAAGAATTAGAATAGAACAGAGGAATTTTTTAAAATTTAAAACTAACATTTCAAAAATAGAACATCAGAATAAATTCAAAATTCTAAAAATTATTAAATGTGCTACTTGCCACTGCTTATTGTGCTTTATTCCGACTTTAATATTAAAGGTCAAGCAGTTTTAGTGATTTCTTTTATTATTAATTATATTTAGTTTAGAAAATAGTGAGACCTGAACTCAGGCTGAACTCTGGATTTGCAGTGTCGTTAGAACCGTTAGGTTTAGTTTGTAATTACTATTATTGATATTCGTTAGAAATCGCAACTTTGCAAACTTATTAGTGTTTATGAATGTAATTTATAATTTATATAAATGAACTTGCTTTTTCTATCTTAAAAATGTTAGATTGGAAAAATATTTTATTATTTTCACTTTTTCTTTTTTTGGAAGATTCTTGATTGCACCTCTAAGCACATGGCACGCCTCAGGCAACTGCCCAAGTTGCCAGTACCTTAAGCCAGCCCTGATCGAGAACACAGAAAGTCTAAGTACCTTGAGGATTATGTTACCATAGAATGCAGTACTGAAACTTTCATTGATATCTTCCTCAAAACTATGAAGATCTAAAGGAATGGATGGAAGCAATTGGTCAAGAAATGGATTCACTGATCAAAGCTGAAACTTGGACTCCTGTTGGGCTGCCTTCTGGTTGCAAACCAATTGCATGTCGCTGGGTGTTTAAAATTAAAAGGGACGAAAATGGCAATGTTGAAAGGTATAATACTAGATTGGTTATTAAAAGGTGTTCACAAGTTAAAAATTTTGATTACACTGAAACTTATGCTCCAGTGGCCCATTATGGGTCTATCAGAACCCTGCTAGCTATCATCAATCATATGATCTTCAGGCTGTACAGATGGATGTAAGCAATGCCTTTCTTCATGGGGAGTTAAAAGAAGTGTACGTGACATTCCGAGATTCAAAAATGAAAACCCAAAACTAGTGCTAAAATTAAACAAAACACTTTATGGCTTAAAACAGACACCAAGAGCACAGAATGTTCGATTTGATGAATTTCTCAAAAAACTGGGTTCATGTGAAACTGAAAGATGTATATATTACTACTTTGAACAGGGAAGAAAGCTTTATCTATTGCTCTATGTTGATGATGTTATTATAGCTACAAATGACTATAACTTGCTTACAAAAATGATGCATGCCCTCCAAGCTGAATTCCATATGAAGTATTCTAGACAGCTGCACAATTTTTTGGATATCAAGATAGAAAGAAGATCTGGTTTTATCACAGAGAGCATAGCTGAAAATAATACTGGAACGTTTCAACATGCAAAACTGCAAGCTTTTGAACATTCCTATGGAAGTTAAACCACCTAATAAAGAATATTTATCACATTGCATTATAGGAGAAAAACCCTATCAAGAATTAGTTGGCTGCTGAATGGATTTGATGGTAGCAACTCGGCCAGATCTTGTCTTCACAGTTGCATATCACAGTCACTTTCAAAGCAACCCTACAGAAGAACATTGGATTTCAATCAAGAGAATTTTAAGATACCTTAAGAATACTGAAGATTATGGGTTATTTTATTGCAAGTACTGTGATATTCCAATTATAGTCTATGCTGATACTGATTGGGATAATCATCCAGGAAGAAAATCAACTTCTGGATTTACTATTCAAGTGTATGGTGCTATAGTGATGTGGGCCTCAAGAAAACAGTCTATTACAGCTCTCTCATCAACTGAAGCAGAATTTATAGCCCTGACAAGTGCTTCTGCTGAAGTAATGTGGCTCAGATCTCTTCTCATGGAAATACAGATATATCCTGCAACTCCAACAATTTATGTAGATAATAAATCATGTATCCAAAATCTGACAAAGTGGGAACAGAAGTTGTTTCCATATTAAAGGCCGTGACACACTGAACGCGATGCGAAGTGAAGCGTAAGAAAGCAACTTCGTGCGGTTACGCGTGTATAGTGTGTTTTGGACTAGCTTTTCCCATGCAGCTGCTCGAGTTAACGCGCGTAGCTGCATGAAAGGAGATGATAAAGTTGAACTTTGAACAATCAGTATGTACGAACAATACGGTGCGGCAAGATGCGAAGGAAGTGATCAACCAATAGAAATGAATGTTTTATAAACTTGGAAAATGACGAAAGTTCAACCGTGTAATTGGGATTCAGATATAGAATTTGTTTTAGAAGTACAAAAAAAGACCATATCTATATCACATGAGATTAAAAGAATACCGAAAATATACAATCACTTCTTTCTAATAACAAATCAACCTTACTCTGCCAACGACTTCTAGCGGCAAATCTATGAAACACGAGAAGTAACTCGACTGCAATGTAGACAGGCTGCGGCGCAGTGCAACGTGAAGTGAAGGATGCAAATTTTTCTGTCATCTTTGCTTCGCTTCGCATTCAGTGTGTCACAGCCTTAATATAACTGCCTGAAGAATCAATCCATTCGTTGGCCTCGGTGGTCTAACGGTTGACGTTGGGACGGAACCCCAAAGTCCCCGGTTCAATCCTAGGCTGAGGCGGATTTTTTCATTTTCAGGTAAATTTGTTTAAATTCTAGTTTAGTTATTAATTAATAGATGGAGCCACTCATTGGTTTAATAATTTGTCTAAATTATTTAGAATCATTAAAAAATTCCGTTGTGTTTCAAGGGTTAATTCCATTGTATTTCAAGGGTTAAATTTGGCAAGTTAATTAGGTTTATTTGGATAAAATTCCCTTGAGGTTTGGATTGTATAATGTATGTTGATATTAAATATAATTTTGTTTGTGATCTAGTAATAAACAAAATTATCAATGTAACTTACTTACCAACAGATCAGCAAATTGCAGATGTATTAACTAAAAATGTAACTACTAATAAAACAGTCTTCAGCACTTATTTAAGTGAAAAACTATACTTTAATAATTATTATAGATCTTTCAGTTTAATAAAGCCATCCTCAGTATCAACACTTTAAAATAAAACGAATTAGCTAATTAATTTTATTTTAAAGTGTTGATACTGAGGATGGCTTTATTAAGCCGAAAGATCAATAATAATTATTAAAGTATAGTTTTTCGCTTAAATAAGTGCTGAAGACTGTTTTATTAGTAATTATGTTAATAAGCGAAAGTAAATTATATCTATTTTGTTAAAAATATAACTCTTATAGCAAATTTATTGAATTTTGTAATGGTCTTGGGATCTATAAAATTGAGGTGGAATGTTAAATATAAACTTATATTTAATTTACCAATTTTACGTTTATAAAATCTGATGAGAGTGACACCTAGCTCTCCTATATAATCCCTTGACCAGAAGATCCAGGTGCTTTTTCGTTTTGGTCTGTACCAAGGAAGTTCGTCTGTACTGGATCTGTTCTGTCGTCTATTTTTACTGTGTGTAATACTTTGTATCATCTATTGGGTATACAACTGTATATTGAGTATAGTCATCAATGAAAGTTACAAAGTAGTTTGAACCTCCTTTTGATGTTGGTTCAGTTTTTCCTACATCCAAATTAATTAATTCAAGTGGATTCTTAGCTCTTGTAACTCCTGTTTATTAGGAAACTTTACCATATTGTCTTTCCCATTGTGCAAATAGAGAATTTTTCTCATTCTTCAGTTGATCTTTGATCTTTCTTATCATTTCCTATTGGTTTTCTTACTGCATCATGATGCAGGTGGCCGAGTCGTCAATGCCAAAGGGATTTATTTTATAAAATTTACTTTAAAATTGCATTCTTCTACAGCATACAGCCTTCCTCTGCACACTACTGTTAATAAGACTTTGCCATTTTTCTCTATTACTTTTGCTTTACCATCTTTAAAGTCAATCTTCAATTCTGCCAAGTGAGAGGAGATTTCTGTCTAAATTTGGCATATATAAAACATTATCTAAGGAAGTGTTAGTCTTCATTTCCTTCAGATAGTTCAATGTTTACATGTCCAATATCTTTGATTTGTATTACATCTTTATTTGCTATTCTGATGCTTGATGTTATTTTCTTGAATTTCCTTTGATTTTCTTGAATTTCATTAGCTTTAACTGTAATAAGGTGTATGAACTGCCTAGAACACTAAAACTGTAACCAATATAGAGCACTAATGGCAGTAGTGACATCAAAATATATTTATTTCACAATAACGAAGTACTTTCTTCACTAACTTAATGTAAACGCTGAAGATGGTCTAGCAGATAGACCAAAAGTATATAACTAAACTTCCACTTATTATCATAAAACCTTAAGTCCATTATAGTACAAATTCACAGTGGAAAAACTTTTTAAAAAAAGTTTTTTCCACTGTGAATTTGTGCTATAACGGACTTAAAGTTTTTTGACCGAAAGTACTTCATTATTGTTAAATAAATATATTTTGATGTCACTACTGCCGTTAGTGCTCTATATTAGTTATTCATTAGCTTTTCACATTAAGATGTCATATGATCGACAGTACCACTATCCAATTACAATACTTTTGGTTTTCTAGTTATGTCATTTATAGCACATAACGCTTTCTGGGCTATCTTGTTAGCTGTATGCATTCCACTTTTGTTGTCCTGAACTTCTGGACAGTTTTTCACAATATGGACAAATCTGTTACAGCAAAAACACTTTACTTGTCAACTTTTTGTATTTGTTTGTTTTTGAAAGCTTATTTCTTTCATGTCATTTGTGTGCCTTTTGCTGTTTGAATGCTTGTAAGATTTGAACTTTCTCTTATTTTTCTTGAACAGTGTCTTTGAATCATGTTTGTTGATAGATTCTTTTTTTTTTCTTCGCAATAACTTATCCTCTTCTCTTTAATTAAAAGCCTAGCCTTTATACTCCAAATAAACAGCACTTCAAGCAGTTAGTTAACACAAATTCTTTAAATAAAGCAAACGTTTTTGGTGTACTACACCCTCATCAGGCTTTTAGATTACCTCTCATTTCAAAACAAAGAACATCGTTCTATACATTGCTATGACTTGTGTTAACTAACTGCTTGAAGTGCTGTTTATTTGGAGTATAACTTATATATGTAGTAAAAGCAGTCATAATCAGAAGGATATATAGCCTAGCCTTTACTTTCTTAGTTAACAGATCATCTTTGTCTTGCTCAAGATTTATTTTTACCTATTAACATTACCAATGCTACTTCTCAGTTGGTGAAACTATAACCATAGCTTGTCAGTGTTTGGTCCAGTTCCATTAGTCTTCAAAGCTAACTCTCCATGTTTTCATCTTTCTTCATTTTGATATTGAAAACATTACACATCAATTGAAGAATGTGAAGTAATCCATATTTTGAGTGAATCTCCAATAACGACTCCCAGGCTTCTTTTGCAGTTGCACATCCTCCTATATTGTCCAAACAACTACCCTTAACAACAAGAAATAAAAAAGTCAGAGACAGTTATTTATTTTCTTTTCTTCACACATATCTGTGCTAAAACCGGAATCAATGGCATCCCAGCATCCCTTATGCACCAGGGCAATTCTTGCACATATAGACCAATCATGATAATTTTCTGAAGATAATTTTGGAATTTTATATTTGTCCATCATCATCTCCATTTTGTTCATTTCTTCTCTGTAGATTGTGCTAGTACTTTTCAGTTTAACTGTCTATTAACTTTACCACAGTTTCCATCATGGAGGTTTCATTTTTGACTTTCTTTTCTTATTGAACCAAAAAAAAGTGGACGATCTTCTGAATATTTAATGCATTTTTTCAATATCAATAGTAACCAGTTCCATCATCATTAATTTGCTCTTTCAATAATAAAATCACATGTAGGACTGGCCCAAGGCATGATGCAAGTGATGCACAGCATCAGGGCACCCCGTATAGGGGGCACCTTACAAGATTATTTTTTAAATAAAATGTATACTATTTATTATGAGCAATTTTACAACTAAATATAAAAACCAAAAACGTAAAATTTTGATATTAATGTTTGCTTATAAATTTAATTTTGTTAAGAATTTATGAGTAAATCCATTTTGTTTTATGTATACTACTTATATAAAACACTACATAAGTACTAATTAATTTCATTATATTGTATACTAGGTACTCTATAAAGATTTATATTAAATTAAATTATTAATAACAATATATATTTTGATTATTTTTATTACCCAAAAATTAGCCACTATTTTCTTTAAAAAAATATAGGGGTGCTATAAAAGAACTTTACAGCAGGGTGCCAACTACCCTAGGGCCGGCACTGGTTACGTGGCATTTTAAGACAAAATTGGCAGAAAAACCTCCCAAAAAATATTTTAAAAACAACATATAGTTCCTTTTATATGAATTTGAGCAATCTGGGTCCATAACCTATTGATATTGAGAGTGAAATGCCAAAAAATAATTTGAGACTGGTTAACTACAAGACAAAAATTGATTGTGTCTGTCTAGAGCAGGGCTGTCCAATAGGCGGCCCCCGGGCCGCATGCGGCCCGCCAAGCCATTTTGTGCGGCCCGCGAGGCTTTCACAGTTTGTAATAGAATATTGCTTTTTAATATTTTTTCACTTTTATTTATTACTTTATTGAGAGAATAATCAAAAGAAACCTAAAATTGAATTATATTAACTCAATTAATTAATTTTTCTTAATTATTAGTAATTATTTAATGATCAACAAGCTATCAATGACATATCACATTTTTATAAGACTTTCAATTACGTCAATTTTAGTTTTAGCTATTTCAGTTTAAATTGTTACTGTATATTAGTTATTTTTGGTTTCTAACACACATTTCAGTGATTGTGTAACCATTGTTGTGAGATTGTGTTTTAATTTTATTTTACTGTTTACTGTAATTTAATTTTATTTTTATTTTACTATGAGCTCGTTGCATTTTGAAATGAGTTAGAGAAAACGTAAAATAGAAAATGAATATTAAGTATATTAGTAGCGGTGGGAAAATGACTTTTTCATAACAAATCACATGTTAACTGCTTGGTTTAACGAATGTTTTCCTGACTTTTGTGATTTTAGTCGGAAAGTATAAGTACTATCAACGTTTGATAGTACTTATTTGTGTGAAGGTGCATTTTCTAACATGAAATTGTTAAGAATCGATTCAGAACCTGCCTTGGAGATTCTTCTTTTACGTATTCTGCAGATAACTAAACAGGAATGAATATAAATATCCAGCCGTTGTAAATGCTTCTGCCCGCCATCATTTATCATATTAAATAGATACATACATACCATTTTTGTTTATATGTTTATTAGATGCAATCTGGTAAATATAATTTTGTAATAAGGTTTGTTAATCTGGAAATAAAATTGGTTTCCAAAAAGCGTTATATTTATGCGTTCCGTTTGTTGACATTAGCGTATCAAGACCAAAGCCCCGCCCCCTTTTTTTGTAACTGCAGCCCTCCATATTTCTACTAAACATGGCTGTGGCCCTCTGGCTTATTATAATTGGACAGCCCTGGTCTAGAGAGAGAACTATATACCAAGAGGGAAAAAATGTAAACAATAACAAAAAAAATTAGGCATTCAAGTGACACTGCTGTCAAAATGTTACCTTTATCTACCAGTGGTTAGGCACATTAATATTTTACTCTATCATCATGGTGGAAATATACATGGTGTGTCATTGCGCATCCTGACGTTGATGTCGACGTTTCAGTGACGTCAGACTCGAAGTAAACCGTTTCTGCTTTGCTCGATACTTATTTATTTTATTTACGCCTAAATCTGTTTTTACACGATTTTGAATTAATATGGTTTGGAAAATAATTCAATTTTCTTTTTACACGATTTGTTTTGATCTAATAGGATTTTAAAAAGGAGCATAAAGGCCATACGTGCATAAAAAAACAAATGATAAGTTTCATATGGTTTGTTTTTAAACATAATGTTATTTGAATTCTTTATCATATTATTTATACTGGTTTTTGAGATCTGTTGTCAAATCTCCATTTCTCAGTATGTTCGAGTATGATATGTTTTTTTGCAGTGAGTTTCTGGCAACGAATTACTTCCGTATAAAACAAAATTGAATGCATTTGATTTTAAGAGTAGATATTACAAATAGGAAAAAAAAAAGAATAATAATTTATCATGATCTTAAGACACCTTATATAATAAGATATATAAATTAATGTACTTCATGCAGTATGTTTTTCAAATATTTATTAGTATACAACCAGTTTTGTACTACAATAGTTTGCATTATCCTGTAGTTTCAGTTGGTTGAGTAAATCCAAATTTAAAAATTCATACTTAATACAGTATTAAAAAATGTACAAACACATTTGTCTATTCTTAAAATAAAAGATTCATTTTATTAATAATTAAAACAATTATTATATGGTTTATTTTTTTACATTTGTAAATTTTGTTATTTTTTTGTTCAGTTTTCTTTTGTGGTTATCAAAACTAATATATTTATTTAAAGAACATAACTTAATATAAGTTCTGGTGCGTGCTAAACACAGAATGACTTCTTCAGGAATATTAAATGTAGGAGGCAATTTTTCAAGGGTTCTATGCAAAAGTTGACGAAATATAAATTTTTCATTAGACAAGGAAATTCCATGAAATTTCTGAAATTCTCTATCTAAAATAAGTGTAGTTTCTAATAGCTCCTCACCAGGATAAGTTAATCCTCCCTTTGAAATAAACAGTAACCAGTCTGATGAAACATTTTCAAGTGTTGGAAATTTTTGTTCCTTTGTTTTAATTCCTAAATTTGGGTATTTGTCTCTATATCTATATGCTATGTATCCTGCAATATATTTCAAACTTTCATAGTTAACACTTTCTTTGAATTCAAAACTTTTAAGTAATTCTGAATTTTCATCATTGATTTCAGTGTCCCCAGCTATTTCAGGATATAAGGGATGAATGAGTGTATAAGGAACCATTATATCCTCTTCATTTGTTTCTGCAATTTCATTATCAGTTAGACTTTTAGTGATATTCTGTAATATGGCATTAGATATAGAAAGGTCTTCATCATGAATATGTAAAGGTGTAAGTAAACATGTTTCATCTGATTCTTTAGTGTTTGTGTTTTGGATCAGACACTGTTTAATAATGACACTTGGCTAGTTAAATCTGTTCCAAATGCATTGCATCCAGCATGTATGCCATACTTTGTTCGAGCATTAAACAAATCAAACCAATTATTTATTAGTTTAACAAATTGGCTGGTTTCTTCCCAATTGTTTTCCATAAATCCTTTCTTACCACAAAACTCAATAGCTTTTGCTACTGTATTTGAAAAAATTTGACATGCCAGACTAACTTTTTGTCTTTCTGATCTCTTAACATCTAAATGGTGCTTTGTAATTTTATGAGCTAGTATCAATTCATTTAATGAAATTGTTAATAATTTCTCAAAGCAGCATTTATCTAAGTGCTTGTCTCCCATATTTAAGCCATTATCAAACAAGTGATTCCTTAGTAATTTTATAAGATGTGGAACATCTGCAAACACAAAAATTTTTAAGGATTCATTTGCTGGATGACTAAAAAAACATTGTTTTGCATAATTAATTTTTAATTGTGCCCATAGGGCAACATTACCTGCACCCATATCAGATGTAATAGCGATAACAATAAATCCAGCACTATACAGTTTTAATATAATAGATTCTAAAATTTCTTTTGTCATAGGCTGATCAAATTTCTCAAGCCACATGTCGTTCAGTGTTGCCTCAGTGGAATTGCGCCTTAACCTCTATATTCAAAAAAGTTTTCTCGACTATCGCGCCACCTGCTTATACGAAACTGGACAAGTGGTTAATCTCGATTAACTTATCCGCGTATGAACACCGAAATTATGTCGATTACTATATTCCCGGTTAACTTAATCGGGGTTACATTTATCCTGGTTAACTTCGCTAGTGTGAACGTAGTATTAGGGAGATAACCCTTCCCTAAATTGGCCCAATTTACTACCTTGTTGCTTGACGCTGTTTATTGTTTGCTCCCGGCAGACTCCCACCGGGGAAATCCAGGTGTTGAAATCCTGACACTATCTAAAATAAGTGTAGTTTCTAATAGCTCCTCATTCGGATAAATTAATCCTCCCTTTGAAATAAACAGTAACCAGTCTGAAACATTTTCAAGTGTTGGAAATTTTTGTTCCTTTGTTTTAATTCCTAAATTTGTATATTTGTCTCTATATCTATATGCTATGTATACTGCAATATATTTCAAACTTTCGTAGTTAACACTTTCTTTGAATTCAAAACTTTTAAGTAATTCTGAATTTTCATCATTGAT
Source organism: Olivierus martensii (assembly GCA_000484575.1). Taxonomy (NCBI): domain Eukaryota; kingdom Metazoa; phylum Arthropoda; class Arachnida; order Scorpiones; family Buthidae; genus Olivierus; species Olivierus martensii. Next base: position 28,197 of record AYEL01076573.1, read on the forward strand.
TTCAGTTTCCCCAGCTATTTCAGAATATAAGGGATGAATGAATGTATAAGGAACCATTATATCCTCTTCGTTTGTTTCTGCAATTTCATTATCAGTTAGACTTTTAGTGATATTCTGTAATATGGCATTAGATATACAAAGGTCTTCATCATGAATATGTAAAGGTGTAAGTATACATGTTTCATCTGAAGCTTCATACATGTTTTAGTGTTTGTGTTTTGGGAAAAAATAGCTGCAGAATGTTTGCCTAAAATTTACCATTTATTCTGTACTTAAAATCTGATGGATTTTGATGGTCATTTGACCCTCCCATGCTTATGCATGAAAGAAAATTTTCAAGGATATCCTGATTAAGTCTAAGTTATTATATATTCAACATTGTATATTGTTTTCAAGTAGTAAAACATGTTGACCAGAGAATCGTTACTTAATAATATGCCTTTTTGAAAAGGTATAAGATATTTATGTTTGCCTACAGTGATGGAAGAAATTATATCAGACACTTTGTTTAATAATGACACTTGGCTAGTTAAATCTGTTCCAAATGCATTGCATCCAGCATGTAAGCCATGCTTTGTTCGAGCATTAAACAAATCAAACCAATTATTTATTAGTTTAACAAATTGGCTGGTTTCTTCCCAATTGTTTTCCATAAATCCTTTCTTACCATAAAAACTCAATAGCTTTTGCTACTGTATTTGAAAAAATTTGACATGCCAGACTAATTTTTTGTCTTTCTGATCCCTTAACATCTAAATGGTGCTTTGTAATTTTATGAGCTAGTGTCAATTCATTTAATGAAATTGTTAATAATTTCTCAAAGCAGCATTTCTCTAAGTGCTTGTCTCCCATATTTAAGCCATTATCAAACAAGTAATTCCTTAGTAATTTTATGAGATGTGGAACATCTGCAAAAACAAAAATTTTTAAGGATTCATTTGCTGGATGACTAAAAACACTGTTTTGCATAGTTAATTTTTAATTGTGCTCATAGGGCAACATTACCTGCACCCATCTCAGATGTAATAGCGATAACAATAAATCTATCACTATACAGTTTTAATATAATAGATTCTAAAATTTCTTTTGTCATAGGCTGATCAAATTGGTAATATATAGGTTGTTTCCACTTATCTATGAGTCCTCGGGCCATTACTGTTTGGCAATTCCTATGTGGTCAAATTTTTTGTTCACTTTTACGGTCAATGCAAATTTGATTAGAAATAGAAATCTCATCAAAACTAAGAACAGTAAGTTTCCGAAATTCATTTAGTTTAATGGATTTGTTTGCCATTAATCGAACTACATCTTGAAGAACACCTTGATCGAAATTTAATTTTTGTGCCCATTTGCGGAGAGTTGATAAAGCTGGTAAAGGAAAATTTTTATTTTTTAAGTAGCGATAAGCCTTTGGGCTGACACTTCTTAGAGATATGCTACTGCAATATAGTCACTATTCCATTTGATTTTCTGTTTATTTCGGTTCATTAACTTTTTAATTTGTCCTTCAGTAAAAACATTTTGCAGTATATTTGTTAATTCTTGTGAAGACTTCCTCTTGAGAAAGTTAATCATCGGGCCATTACTGTTTGGCAATTCCTATGTGATCCAATTTTTTGTTCAATTTTACGGTCAATGCAAATTTGATTAGAAATAGAAATCTCATCAAAACTAAGAACAGTAAGTTTCTGCAATTCATTTAGTTCAATGGATTTGTTTGCCATTAATCAAACTACATTTTGAAGAACACCTTGATCCAAATTTAATTTTTGTGCCCATGTGCGGAGAGTTGATAAAGCTGGTAAAGGAAAATTTTTATTTTTTAAGTAAGATAAGCCTTTGGGCTGACACTTCTTAGAGATATGGTTACTGCAATATCCTCACTATTCCACTTGATTTTCTGTTTATTTTGGTTCATTAACTTTTTAATTTGTCCTTGAGTAAAAACATTTTGCAGTATATTTGTTAATTCTTGTGAAGACTTCCTCTTGAGAAAGTTCAATTCTTTTATAAGTTTGGAATTTTCTGATAGCAATTTTTCACACTTACATTTTAATTCATTGTTTTCATATTCATGAACAGAAATTTTTTCTTTTAGAACTGCCATTTCATCATTCTGAGCACTAAAAAAAACAAATTTTTTTAAAAAATACATGCAAAAATGATTAAATAAGGATAAATTACTTAAACATAAGCATTTAAATATAAGAGCTAAATGATCTTACAAAAATATTATCAAAACTTGGACAAACTAATTAAATAATACCAAAGTGCTATGTATAAATACATCAAAAGACTCTCATTTTACTATGCATATTTAAAAAACTATTGTTAGTCAACAAGATTTTTTGTACCAGATGAATTACAATAATAATCATAAACTCAAGTAATCATAAATAAAATAAATATAAATATTTCTGATAGTTTATCTTTCACTTTGACTTCCATTTTAACATCAATAGACAAAGTGAGATTAAGATGAAAACATTCTGCAACAATTAAAAAAAAACAAAATTTACTTACATAATAACTCTTTCATTCATATCCATGGCATTATTGTTAATTACCCCCTCTAGATCGGTTGCATTTGTTGGCAAATTGGAACAATTTGATAAAAACAAAATTTACTTACATAATAACTCTTTCTTTCATATCCATGGCATTATTGTTGTTAATTACCCCCTCTAGATCGGTTGCATTTGTTGGCAAATTGGAACAATTTGATAAAATATCATCAACCTTCTTCCGATTTTTATCTCTAACTCGATTTAATCTTTGCATTGTTAACTTGTTTGGAAATTTTCCAGGTAAATTCAAAGTAAGTATTGCATCTGCCTTCAAACTTCTCGTATTTTTTGGTTTATAATTTAAAAGACGATACTTGAAAGATGTAAAATAGCTTGACTCTTCAAAATGAATCGAACAAATGCAAGCTACAAAAAAATTTAATTTTGTTTCATTCACATAAAACGTGATAATGATTGCTTAGGTCTATAATACCTTATAACTGACTTACCATTTTTTAAATTAATTTCATCTTTTCGTTTGCATGCATTAAGCCAAACTTTTGCCATATCTTCGTTCTTTGGAAATCCAAAATACCTAATATTAGTTCCTTTTGTTTTACGATTATAATTTGAACACCCAAAAACAGCACATCCAAACATTTTGAATGTATAATGTTTAATTAAATAAATGTTTTATCGTACTATATTTCGTAATAATTTCAAATTATTGAAGATCAAATGTCAATCTATAGTCTGTCTCAAGATAACCTGACAGGCGAACACCAAAGGAAACACTGTATTCATACGCGATTTGTAAATAACAAAAATATTTCGTTAGTCTTCTTACGATTTCTATCTCTAACTTGATTTATTCTTTGCAGTGTAGTCAACTTATCAGGAAATTTTCCAGGTAAATTCAAAGTAGGTATTGCATCTGTCTTCAAACTTCTCGTATTTTTTGGTTTATAATTTAAAAGCCAATACTTCAATAATGTAAAATAGCTTGACTCTTCAAAATGAATTGAACAAATGCAAGCGACAAAAAAATTTAATTTTGTTTAATTCACATAAAACGTGATAATGATTGCTTAGGTCTATAATATCTTATAACTGACTTACCATTTTTTAAATTAACTTTATCTTTTCGTTTGCATGCATTAAGTCAAACTTTTGCCATATCTTCGTTCTTTGGAAATCCAAAATACCTAATATTAGTTCCTTTTGTTTTACGATTATAATTTCAACACCCAAAAACAGCACATCCAGGCATTTTGAATGTATAATGTTTAATTAAATAAATGTTCTATTGTACTATATTTCGTTATAATTTCAAATTATTGAAGATCAAATGTCAATCTAACAAGTAACTCTTCTAACTTGTAAGAACATCAGCATAGAGAATCACCCAGTCTACTAGTGCCTGCTTTGTCACTGATATCATTGCGCAGACTGGACGAATTAAGATCACCTTACTGACACACCTTGTATATTTCCACCATGCTCTATCATGACTGATACAATCTTTCTTGATACAATAGATGCAGTGTGAATTAAAAGTGATGTTAGACTTAGTGATATTATTGAATTGGCAATCAATCTGATAGATATTTTCTTGTAATGTGAATGGAAGTTTAGTACTTTAATTAATTTAAGAATTTGTTTATAATTGGATCTTTGTTTTATAACTTTATCGTTATGTCTGATTATTTACTTAATAATTAAATACCGGTAAGTTATATTTACTAACTTGTTTGTTGCTTTCTTATTGCTTTCAATAAAGCTTATTAACACTTTTTAAGAGATTTTAAATTTAATATATTATTATTATTTTTTACTTACTTGATTTGTTTTGATATTTATTCAATTTATAGTCTGTAAGTGTATTAACATATCATATGATAAAATAAATAGAATGAAATGATAAAAATATCATTTCATTCTAAAATTTTTTCATGAATTTTTTTTTTTAACAACTGTGAAGTTGAGGAGGTTGTGAGTATTGTCTTTAGTGCTAGAATAGTTATTATTTCAGAATTTATTTTTCTGGCATAAGACCTGGTCAGGCTGAACTTTGGAAATATTTCAGTTATTCTATTAGATTTAGAATTGATAGTTTTGAAAAATTTTCAACTTTGAAAGAACAGATGATAAAAAATTTTCTATTTTGCAGAATAGAAGAACAAAATTTTTTGAAGTAAAACTACTGTTTTAAGGAATATTGTAATATTTTATGATTTCCTATCTATCAGATTAAGCAGATTCATTCAATTCTAATTTTTGTTGATGAGAAAAATCTCCAAAGGATTCCTGTGACATCTCAATACCTTTTAGAACTGTGAGGAAGTTGACTTTGACCTGGTGATGTGTTATAGCATCAATTATCAATTCGCCAAATATCTTTACGTCATATTGTGCGTCATGTAACGTCACCAATCAGTACTGCAGGATCCTGTGACCTGTCCTAGAATTATTTCCAAATTTAAATTTTCCCCGGTGATTGCAGAATCTATCAATGTACAAAATTCGAATAAAAATTTGTTTGATTAAACGCGTTTTCGTCATGATCTCGAATGATTCCAAACAGATTTTGAACGTATTTCCAATACTTAACATATACGTGTTGCCACTAAAACACACATTACATTTATTTATTTATAGATTAAAATTGTTATTAAAACAATCGAGAGTTTTTTCTTTTGCTAATGACAGTAAATCTAGTCTGAAATCTCGAGATTGAAATCATTATAATTTTATTAGAAATTTCAAATTTTGCTAATTTTAAAAATAATAATAAAAACAGCGCACCCTGCCTGAAAAAAATGTGGATATACTAAAAAAAATTGAAAAAAAATATTTCTTCAAACGTATTTAAAGGAAATAGGTTTCCGTTTATTCTAATTATATCTCTTGCAAATAAAAGCTATTCTATGATAAAATTCTAATTTTAGCTATTAATATTTTTTAAATTAGATAACATTTCCATTCATTTACTGTGTATTGATCCCAAAAGTCTGATTGTGTCGCCATCTGTTTATTAAGATCAAAACTAATATATTACTCTCATTATTTATTATTATTATTATTATAAAAATAATCATAATTAATATTTTAAATCTATAGCTAGCGTATCAAATAATTTCAAGATTGAATAATAATCACCATAATTTAAATTTTTTAAAATGTTTGAACTCTCTGCTAGCGCGATACCTAAAATAATACATTTACGTAATTGTTTAGAGTGAGAATAACGTAATTTTTTTTAATACTAAATCGTAAAAATCTACTTAATAAGACAGTGTATGTTCAAGATTAACATATATATTATATTTTAGTTTTAATAAATATGAATTGCCTGTCGCTTGAGGTTTTATAAATCGTTAAAAATTCGAAAGACGTTATTATATCGGAGCGCAGGTGCGTATTATATACCATAATCCATCATGATTAAGCTTTAGAGAAGGATAATTATCACGTTAAAACACTACCTCCTGTGTTTCGTAGTGTTGTTGGTGCGCCTTGACAGTGTAATTGTGCGTCCTTGAAACTCGTTAGTCTTTCAAGGAACGTTGTTGTTTACAATAGAGACCAAACATTCGACTTTGTAATAATTATCACAATCTAATGATAGCGAAAGAATCGGATTTTTCATTATTATCCTTACCAGTAACAAAAATCAAATTTTTATTGTTCGTTTATAACGATGACAAACCAAATTTGAGATGTTACGCATACAGTACATAATAGCGTTTATAAAAAAAAAAAAGTGTCGAGTCACACTTTTCTACGTTATATAGACCATAAAAAAGATTTATTATATTTTTTATGCATAAAATTATAAATTTGTATTGTCTCAGCAGTTTAATAGGATTAAACAAATTATATTAATTCGATAACTTAAAAAATTCTAAATGATTAGAATTTAATTTCAGCGGAACAACCAAAATTTCAGATTGAATAAAAAACTGAAGCGAAAGTAGTTTATAAAATAAAATAAATTTGAAATAATTTAAATGAATCGGTTACCGACGCCATAATAGTTGCGGCGCGCACATGCTGTAGCCACGTGATTGTTGATTCTATTGTTATGTTAAATCGTAGATAGCTTTGTGTTCGGCAATAATTTGTCGAGTAGTATTCGTGCTTTTGTGTTCAATTTTTTTTTATTGTATTTAAATTAATTTTTTGCTATATTTATGTAATTCTAATCAAATGTAGATATGCTTTTCATTATTAATGATATAAATATATCATTATTAATGATATATTTTTATGCAGTTAGAATTATCTGCCATGAACCAAAATGAATTTTTATTGTATTTAAATTAATTTTTTGTTATATTTATGCAATTCTAATCAAATGTAGATATACTTTTCATTATTAATGATATATTTTTATGCAGTTAGAATTATCTGCCATGAACCAAAATGAATCAGTAATGAAAAATTTTCATTATGTTGTTATAAGTTTATTTTAATCAGGTATATATTGAACAAATAATTTTGTAAAGAGAATTTTACTAATCTTTTCTTGGTAATATGGCTAAAATACAGTATAATGACAATTTGGCCAGAAATAAAATTAAGATTTAATATTTTTTAGGAAGAAATCAGAATAGCCATTATCACTTCTCAAGAAATCGCATTACCGTTTTCTTAGATAGGATGATTGTGTATCGTTGTGGAATAATTATCTACCAAACAAATCAGATATAGTATACTGTTTATTCTATTTTTGTTAATGCGTTTTTAAAATGTAAAGGTTTCTCTCCCACTTTTCTTTCGATTTTTATTATCTTGTAACGTTTTAACTGTTCGATTAAGTATGCCATTTTAAAATATTTACTTACAGAAGGGTAGATTTCTCTCCCACTTTTCTTTCGATTTTTATTATCTTCTAACGTTTTAACTGTTCGATTAAGTATGCCATTTTAAAATATTTACTTACAGAAGGGTAGATTAGTATCGAACTCGTAACTACAGGCCATAATGCAGAAACAATAGCACTGCTGGAAAAATAAGATTAAACTAATGTATACAAGTGTAATGAGCCTGAATGAGCCTTACGGGTCAAGGAAAAGGTTGGGTCTCCTAAACTGTAACGTTTAAGAGGCCTCAGTTAAGCTCTTTCTAGCCTTTGGCATTATGCTAGATAATGAGAATTTAGTACCGAAACTTATTTATTTAAATTTAAATGGTTTGATGAACCATACCAATGTTGACCCCAGGTGCATAATATTCTCTTTTATGTTTATCTTTTGCTGTATTGTATATATTTCACAGTAAATTTATTAAGTGTTAAAATGGGAAATCCGTTGGTTATTTCCTCTGAGAAATAAGACTGTGATATTTTGAAAGATCTGAAATGATCGAAGAAAACTAAATAGAGTATTGTCCTGACAAATCCATGCATGAAATGCGCCATTATTTTTCTTTAATAGATTTTGAAATATGCTTACCGGTTAAAGATAGAAAGTTAAAATCAAAGATTTCTGCCAACAAAGATCCGTCCAGAATTAAATCTCATTACATTTCTTTTAGTACTAGTGGATACTAGCATAAGCTCGTGAATATATACGTGATAAATTATTATACCCAGAGCACTTTTAAGATATTCATCTTAAAAGTACACTTTTAAGATGAATATCTTTAAAAGTACACTTTTAAGATGAATATCTTAAAAGTGCCCTGGGTAGATATTAAAATTTACTTTATTTTACTGAAAAATCTTTTTTTTTTTTACGATTCGTTTTCTGTACCAAACTTAATACATAAACTAAGAAAACTTGTATTTTAAGGCCTCAAAATTTTCAATTGAATAGGAAAATAATCTTTAGATATGAGAATTTCATCCAAATTCATTTTTATTTTTTTTTCTTTCTTGGTTTTGTCGATCTACATAATAGTTACCAAATTATTAAATGATGGTTTATTCATGCTCACTGTGTGAATTCGGTAAGCAGGTAAAGGCTTGTACCCGTAGGTCATTCGGGTAATATTGTTCTGTCACACACGAAAGATCAGAGATCGATTCTCGGATTCCACACCTTACATTTTTCAGAATCAGACTTATTAATCTTCATCTTTGTCTTCCATCGATACTGATCGTAGGTGTGGCCAACTCATTATGGACTTTGGAATGATTATTGTTTAGGATCTGAATAGAACGCAATGAAAACTAAAAAGTTCCAAGTTCAATTAACTGTACTTTCATCTGAGACGAATGTCCAAACATAACCTGAGAGTGGAATCTTAAAGGAATGAATGTTTTTCAATAATGACAAAGTAGAAATTGGGATTTAATTATTCGGACAATAATGATCGCAACAATTTCTTTCCACGAGATAAAACTGTGTACAAATTTCTATTTTCAGTATCCCTGTACCGGCACCTAATCTTTATTTATGCATGATTGTTCGCTCTTTAATTCGCCTAATCATGGCCGAATTAATAAGTGTTGAGGCTCCTAAGCTGTAACATTTAAGAGGCTCCATTCTTTAATATTTAATATTCTTTGTAATAGAAGATTCTTCATAATAGAGTGATGTCCTTTTAATGTGAGACCCTAAGCTATAACTTGTCTCGCTTATGCGAAAATCCGTCCATGCACATAACTACTAATGATTCATACCGTATTTTTTCTTCCCTCCTGTTATATTAAAATAATTATTTTGTGTTTTCTGATATGTATAAGTGTACTTCAAAATATGATTCTTCTACAGTCAGATGGAAGACGTCTTTTCCGAAAATCCAGTATCTTTCGAAAGGCGGATTCACATTTACTTGAATTCAGTTTGCTGTAATGTTGTTTGCATTCTACCTCAAGTTTCAGATTCTTGTAAATCGGACTTTCTCAAATTATGTCAGTTTAAAAATTTCTCAGAAAACTACCTAACAGTTTGAGTAGTTTGTAGTACTTTCTCGAAACAGCTTACCGTAAAATATTTCTAAATCTTCAAATATAATTTAATAAATATTTAAACTTCTACAGTTCATATTTTGGTAATTAAATTTATAAGCTTTGTCGAAAAAATAATAATTTATTATAACACGCTATTGGTAAGAGTGCGAAATTAAGTCAAAATTAAAGGAAAAATTAGAAAAATATGTTTTATTTCCAACTTATATTTGGAAACAAACGTATCCCAACTATTCCAATACATTACACTAGTGATGCATTTGAAACCTAGTGGTGCTTGGTACTTTTTTATGACCTATCAGCATTAAAGTGCTTGTTAGAGAGATTAATGTAAAGAAACACTTAAAAATTAATAAATTAGAAAAAAGTTTAAACAGCTAATGGTCTTTCGCAAAAAAAAAACGCATTACATCTTTCTAGTACTAGGCAGATACTAGCATAAGCTCGTGGGCATATACGTGACAAATTATACCTAGGGCACTTTTAAGGTATTCATCTCTATATTGTACTGTAGATATTAAAATTTACCTTATTTTACTGAAAATTTTTTTTTTTTTTTATACGATTCGTTTTCCGTTCCAAATTTTAACATATCTAAACTAAGGAAACTTGCATTTCAAGACCTCTAAAAATTGAAATGAATAGGAAAATCATTTTTAAATATAAGAATTTCATCCAAATTCATTGTTTCCGTCTCATTTTTACTTTTTAATTAAAACCTCTCGTTGCGCAACCAGTTTGCAATCGAGTTTCCAATTCTGTGATTGTTTCACTAGAATTTAATTTAGTCTCAGATTTAACATCTCTCTGGGGATTAAGAAGCGAATTTGCCGTTTCCAACGATTTCAGCAGATAAACGCAACGATCTCCTAAATCATGTGATACCTACGTTCGATCTAGTTATTTTTTTTGCCACTTTTCAATATGGCGGCGTTTACCGGTGATGACACTTCTATTTTGAAAACTAATTTTCCTGTAACTCATCCGTTCTGTTTTCGTCATTCTCTTATATCATTCGATGTGTCACACGTTCGCAAATTATATAATAAATCAGCGCACCGTGAATTTCAAAATTTTATCCATCAAAGTTCCTTTTTAAATTAAAAAAAAAAAATTCAACTGATGCATGCTTAAACAAAACAATCTAGGTTTTGTTTTTTAAGAGCGTCGTCGGCCCTTTCTAATCTTTAATCTCCTAGGTTTTGTTTTTTAAGAGCGTTGTCGGCCCTTTCTAATCTTTAATCTCCTTTACTGTTTACATAAATGCGGATAATTATCAGCTGTTTGTAACTGAACGAACGATTGTAAATTACATATTTGCACACTACTACATTCTGTAGAAGTCGGCGCTACCGGAAGAGAGGAAAGCTTAAAGAAACTGTATCTTTTAAAAGACTGATAAAGTCCACACGTTTATATACAAATATTAACATCTGTTTTCGCATATCTAACAACCGATATATATTTAAAACAGTAAAATTTTTAGTTTGAATTAATATACAGTTGCTATAGATGACTATACTGATAGTAAATAACTTCATAGGTTTTATATTAATTAAATATAAAACTGGCCTATAAATTAATTAAAAATAAAAAGAAAATTATTTAATTTTACATCTAAACAGCAGAATTAAATCATCTTTTAAGTCTAAAAAAAAGAATGCCATAAAACTGTATAGCTGATAAAAAAAAAATTTTTTTTACTAATTGTAGCTTTTGATAGTGTAGAATGTTTACTGAATAAATTAAGGATATTGAAAAATGGGAAAACAATTTATATAAATTTAGGAATGTAATATCTTACATTTTAACAATTATTTTTATTTTCCAAAAGTCATTGTTAATATTCATCAAATTTTATATTTTGTAATGTATAATGTCATAAGTTAATACATTAAGTGAAAAAAAAAATATTTAAAACAATGTTTCTTAATTATGGATTTGTCATTTAATATATTTCTTTGCAAAAAAAAAGGGAATCTGAATTTTGCAGTCTGATACCGTTATAAAATTCAGTTTATTACAATTTAAATTTTTATATTATTTATAAGTCTATTATGCAATTGAATATCAGATCTATGAACATATAACAAAATATCTCTACATAAAAATTCACTAAAAAACAAAACTCATAAATAATATCTAAGTAACAGTTTTTATCTTAGAAAGGCCTATATGAACATATTTGGTATAACACATTAATAAATTAATACCCCAAAATGCCAATTTTTATATAGTAGCTTTATTTTCACAGGCAGATAAAAATACACAACTATTTGCAACTTTTTTCATTGGTGCCAACATTTTTACAGGCAAACAGGGTAATATCAACATGCTGTGTTACTCTAAACTGGCTAAGAGCATTGTGACCTTTTCTTCTTCTTGTGCTAATGAACATCACTAGGACTATTGAGAAATGTCTGGTTGATTTTTTTTTCTCCTAAAGAAACAATATCACATCCAATATTGATTTGGAAGTGTATTTCTAATATTTGACAATATATAAATGGATGGCCCAAGACCTTCCACGACTATCTGCTGTGGAATTTGTGATGATTCTACAACTTGTACAGTGCAATGACCAGAAAAAATTTTTTTTAATATCAGCTTTGCTGAAAATCATTTTACAAACTATATTCTATTGAGTCTATATATCTCTATGTATTTATGTATAATGTACATTGGTTCAATATATTATCTTCCAGAAGGGTTACTCCTTCCTTTTGTAGTGCACGTCAGCTTTACACCCTAAATATTCCAAACATGGCTTTATTTTTAATATATATATATATTCATTCCAACAGCTTGCATTTGAGAAGGAAATTTTTCTCTCTGTACAGACAATTTTATTGGCAGGAATATATTAATATAATATATACTTTTTTATATATATATATTATCTTACTTAGCACGGCAAACATTTTTGTTACTGTTTTAGTATATTTAATTTGTGTTTAATTGTTAACATATTGGAACAGAATTTAATTTGTTTAAAGCTGAAGAGGGAATTGAAGAATTCCAAAAGCGCTTCTTTGCATTGAATAAAGTAATTTTCTTGGAATTAATATATCCTGCTAATTGGCTAGATGTAAGTATTCCTGATTCAAAATGATATTGTATACATCACCACAGTTTCAGCAACAACTCAGATTAGTTTTTGATCTTTTTATATCAAATATTTATCATTATTTCCAAATGGAAGATGAGTTCAGTAAATTTCAAAAATCTCTGAGAGAAAATTTAATATTTTTATCAATAATGGAATTTTATACAACAAACTTGTTTTAAGAAATATATAAGAAAATAGGTTCATTATAAATTAAAATTTTGATTGTTAGGTTCAAATATGATAAAAACAAAGTTTACCTCCATCATCTGTACCAAATTCTTCCAATAAATCGGTAAGGGCATCTCGAAATTCAATCATCCCTTGGGCAGGTATAGCTATCTGTGAACGTGGTCCTCCTCTTGCTATTGTCTGTGATACCTAAGAAATTTTAAATAATATATATTTTTATATTTTACATATTTAATACTTTATTTAAAGATAATCAGAATTTAATAAAATATTTTAATTCTTATATTGAGAGTTTAATTTTATTGCGATCACTAGAAATAAAATATAATTATCTCTTACACATACAGATTTAGTTCCCAACTTTACAAATTAATTTGAACCTGGAAATTATTCATAAAGTAAGAGCTCAATAAATCAAGAATCAATTTTTCATAGATATAATGTTAAAATCTGGGATTCCATTCTTAACAATGCAATTTGACCATAATAAAATTAAGTAAAGGCCAACAAAATCAATAGTTTATGATTAAACAATGATTTATCTATCCAAGTAAGTGAAAATAGTCTTTAAAATCAAGAAAATTGTAATAATAAAGAAATGATTTATGCCTTATAAATATTACAGAATTTTTATTTTTCATTATTATTAACAAATAGATGCTCTTTTATACAAATGAATTACATCTTAAGCAAAAACCATAGAGTGCACTACTATTGCATTTTGGCTAGCATTTTGATTTTTCTGATTTTATAGCAGACGACAGAGATTTTGCTACAAACCCAATCATACTGTATTATATAGCAATGTATGCAGTTTAAAATGCCTTTTTATGAAAGCTTAGCATTTATTTATTGCAATTTAGGTTCATTTTTTCAATTTTTTGATACTACTAATTTAAAAAAATTCATAAACTTGGGAAGTTGTTAAGCAGGAACTCTTAAATTGAAAACTACCTGTATTATAATTATAAATAAATGAACTTAATAATCATATAATTAAAAAATATTTTGTTATTCTGTACACAACATTAAAGTAGGCTTAAATAGAAAATAAAATTGATCAAATGTTTATTTTATAATTAATGGTGTTTAATCATTTCTGTCAAAAATTTTATTGAACCTATATGGGTAAATTACAAATTTGGTCATGATAAAGTATTTTTATTTGGATGAAAATCACATGTACTCCAATAAGCACTTTAAGCAGGAATACAATAGTTTATTATTAGTAAATAAATACAGATACTAATAATATCGCATGGTAATGTTTTGGTTTTTGTTTTAGGCCTTCTATCACCCTCCTCAGCTACTTCTAACAAGTATGTGTCTTTTGGTCTTTTCATAATTAATTTTTGGCATCTTAGGATTGGGTCTGATACATCTATCATACTGTATATACATCTATAAATGGTTTCGCTCTGCAATCATTTTCATCATTTTTGCATATTTTTGGTTACAACCTCTTTATTACAGTAGTCCCTGGCTATAACGCAGATTTGCAGAGTGGTGATCTGACTCACATTATATGACAACTGCACTATAACCGACAGTTTCTCTTATTTTAATTTAGTGATTCTAAATTAGAGAATAAGAGAAAGCTGTCCAATATCCAAGAAGGTTCGTAATCTTCCTTTTTCTACAATCCATCTTTGTATTGTAATGGATAGACATCAATTATGTGATGTATTATATTTTTCTCAGAATCTCTTTCAAATGAATGGGGAACAGGAAAGACTCGCAGTATATCAGACATTTTTAACATTGCATAACTTCATCCCACTTCTTACTTAATCATGAATAACACAACACACATCAAAAATGGATTAAAGTTTATTTCCACTTTTGATGTGTGCTGTAATATTCATGATGGTATATCCGAATCTGCGGTATAAAAGAGAGCATTATATCCAGGGAGCACTGTATTCCCATTGTATCCATGTTGCTCTGCTTCATCTATAATCCAATTTAATTTCTTTTTCTTGACTTGAAATATACTACAGTGTGTATCTACCTGTTTTAAGAGAAACCTGAATGAGGAAATTTTGTACGGTCATGAACAAAAGATGCATACTTGTTAGAAGTGGTTGAGGAGGGCCATAGAAGGCTGAAAACAATATTACATGATATTAGTATCTATAAGTTATTTATATTAATAAATTATTATATTCCTGCTTAAAATACTCATTGGAATTATTACTGTTTGACAAATACTTAGTAGTGTGGATGAATGATTGTAGCAAATGTTTGTTACTCTCCTAACTCCAAACTTTTCCCATTCTGTGTTGATATTTAGACACATATCAAAATATGCAAACATAATCTTGATCCAGACATTTGTGAAACATTGTGTAAGTAGTGCTGGATACTGTGATTGTTTTAGTAGTTTAATTAATTTAAGATTTCTTTTGATCTTTGTATTATTGATTAATAAATTTATTGTTTTGCAGTAGTCTAATGATTACCAAAGACTGTAAAGCATAACAATGAAAAAAGCAGTGTAGAAGAAGAGTTATGTGCTAATGTTTTTGTTTTTGAATTTGTGCTTAAATGTTATTATTGAAAAAAACATGTTAAGCTTGCAAAGTCACCAATGTCAAAAACTAGCAATACTTAAACCTAATGGACTATGACTCTGTAATAGTTCCAGTCAGCTTGGCCAAGCCTTCTAACAAAAAAATAATTTCTGAAATAATAACTATTCTAATATTAAAGACAACAAACAATCAGAACATCATGATTGTTAACAAAATCATGAACATATGTTAGAATCAAACTGACAAAAAAAGTTAGTGCACTTAAACTATAAATTGAATAAATATCAAAAACACAAATTAAATAATAAAAATAGTTGATTAAATTTTACAAAAAAAATATTTACAAAAATATTAACAAGCTTTATTGGAATAATAATAAAGCATAAACAAGTTAGTGAAAATGATTTGTTTATCAACAAAAATCCAAAAAATAATAATAAATTTATTAATCACTAATCCAAATATAAAAAAAAATCTTAAATTATTTAAACTATTAAACTTCCACTCATGCTACAAGAAAATATTTAACTGGCCAATTAATAATTTAACAATATCACTAAGCCTAATGTCGCTTTCAATTCAATCACCTTCATCAAGGTCAGACTGCTTATAAGACGACTTCTGAGATTCATCAAGGTCAGAAGTCTTTTATAAGCAGCTTTATAAGCCCATTTACATAAAGCTATCAGACAATTTCTATTTTTCTACTCACAGAATATTACTAACTAGTCATACTCAATAGTCATATACAATAATAATATTTAACATTATAAATATTATGTTTTACAATTCCATCAAACAGAGACAATTTTTTAACTCTTATTATTGAAAGATCTCAAATCAGCAGTGATGTTATTCAAATTGATTAACATCATGGCATGCATGCACTCTTGAAGGTGAAACCTTTAAGAATCATGTCATGATGTCTCATTGCCATTTTTGAAGAATTGAGTTGTGAGTATATCTTTGTCCTTAACTAAATAAAATACCCAATAAATAAATATAATAGGAAATAAATAGAAATAAAGAAAAAGTTTGGATTAGATTCTTTACATCCTTCTCTGAAGAATTGTGAAATGCCATTCTTATAACATAACTCACAACATTTACTGTTCCCAAAACTAAAAGTGTCTTGACGAATAGATGCATGTGTATACATGTGTACTCATCATTTGACAAATTTTTTTACAGGCCAATATTTGTGATGCTGCAAGTGTGTTTCTATCTTAAAATACATTCAATTACCATGTTATGCATACAAGAGGTTTGGTCTCCAGAAATTTTCCATATATAAAATTCATGCCAGTTAAAGCTTAAGATGTCTCAAGAAATAATGGATAGATTCTATAATTGGATAAAATAATATTTATTGTAAAATTTTATATAAGAACATTCTTAAAAAAAAGTCTCAAGAAATAATGGGTAGGTTCTATAATTGGATAAAATAATATTTATTGTAAAATTTTATATAAGAACATTCTTAAAATACTTTCATTTATAATTATTATGTTTGTTAACAAGTATTTGTCTATTGTATGAAAATGTTTTATCTCTGAACTTATTTTTTGTACTTTGATTTTATTAAAAAAATCATCACAAAAACTCAAAAATATTGTTAATTTCTTATTAAATTATAAAACAATATAAACATTTTATTATATTTTTGCAAATTTCTATATCAGTTTTATATATACCATATAAAATAATGAAATTCATTATGAAATTATTGATTATATTCAATCTCAATAAAAAAAATGAAGAGAAATTCATTATGAAATTATTGATTATATTCAATCTCAATAATAATACCCATATATAATATTGATAAAATAAAATATTTATAAATAGAGATTTATAGTACTTCATATAGTACTTCATATCCATAAAATTTGTAAAATTTTTATAAATAATAAACATATTGATGGAATATATTATTATAATAACACATATATTAGTTTATACATCTAAAAATTCAAATTATTTCACTTGTTTATATCACATTTATGGATTATTGAATTTTTATACATGTCACTAAGACAATATTGATGTTTGCAACATTTGTTCCCTTTAAATCGGATGGACAAACCGCAGACCTCAGAGCTACTTAATGCGGCCCCTGTAGCTAATAGCCATAATGCCAAAAATTTTATCAATCAAGGTCAGACTGCTTATAAGATGACTTCTGAGATTCATCAAGGTCAGAAGTCTTTTATAAGCAGCTTTATAAGCCCATTTACATAAAGCTATCAGACAATTTCTATTTTTCTACTCACAGAATATTACTAACTAGTCATACTCAATAGTCATATACAATAATAATATTTAACATTATAAATATTATGTTTTACAATTCCATCAAACAGAGACAATTTTTTAACTCTTATTATTGAAAGATCTCAAATCAGCAGTGATGTTATTCAAATTGATTAACATCATGGCATGCATGCACTCTTGAAGGTGAAACCTTTAAGAATCATGTCATGATGTCTCATTGCCATTTTTGAAGAATTGAGTTGTAAGTATATCTTTGTTCTTAACTAAATAAAATACCCAATAAATAAATATAATAGGAAATAAATAGAAATAAAGAAAATAAATTATAAGAATTTCGACCCTACCAAGTTTCTCTGAAAATGGCATTTCACTTTTTTTGGATTGCCGGCATTATTTAAATCCATGATTCATATAACAGCCAATGAAAGTCTATTAAGAAAATTGGCTTACCATTAACTTGTCACCCTTTTATATCTTAGTCAACAAATGCACCTTTAGAAAAAGTTTAGGATCTTTCTATTTTGGTTATATAATTTTCTAAGAGAATTTTATCACCTCAGACAGTTATCAGGTGAAGGTGGAATTTTGGAAGATTTTTTTGCTATTTTGTTTTATGCCCCTTTCCAATCAGATAGATTACAAAGGTAGGATCATTTCCAAACACGGGCTACACCCACATCCATGAAAGGGGGCCAGATTGTGAAGTATAGCAAAAAATTTTTTCACTAGATGCTGGACCCAGGACGTGGCCCTAGGCTCCATTTCATTCATACAATATGGCCCTTTCTCCCAAAAGTTTGCCCACCTCTGCTTTAAATAATGGAATGATATTTTGATATAATGTTTTGCAACTGTTAATTAATTAACAGTTCACAACATGCAAAATCCACAAAACAATGCAAATAGCAGTAGGAATTACATATCATAAGGTTAGACATTGATTCAATATCCCTTAATGACTATAATATTTAATATTTTAAAGTTTATATTCTTCTACTTAGAATATCACAGGAAATAAAACAAGCACTCTAAGCTCTTAATAATAAATATTATATACTGCTTATAGTGCTTATTTTAATTTTATCCATTTGTGATATTTACGATTTTTTTCAGACAAATATTGATTCAGATTTTAGTTCTATAGATATAAAAATTAATACAAATAATTATGTCTGTTTTAATATCTTATGCTGATTAAATATTGGATAGCTGAAATAAATATCTAACCAAAATATAATTGTTTAATTAAAATAATACAATAATAATCAGTAAAATAATTGTGAGCAGATATTCTCCTTAATGCTTGAGCAAAAACATTTGATATATCAAATCATTTTTATAAAACGACAGCAGAAGTTCTGCATTTTTGCTATACATATTACATATTATTTATTATAGTTTCTAGATTTACAGATAGATGATTAACTGTAAGCAATTTATACTAGCAATCTCCAAATGTTTTTAATCTCACATACTTTTATCAGTAAAGAAAGAGATCACAAATCTCATACACTAAATATAACAAGCAAAGCTGCACACTTCTGAAAATTTTATGCACTTCTAGAGTGCACATCATATTTTGAAAACCACTATCTTACATAATATTTAATAGCATCCAAAAGCTTGCATTATGCAAATAAAAAAAAAATTAATTAATATGTGCTGGAAGGAAGTCTCTCTTGAGTGAGATTATGATAATTCTTATATAACTGTTACTGACTGCCAAATGTTTTTTATGCTAATCAAATTTAAATTTTATTTATATCTTTTACTATTGTTTTTATGAAAAAACAATGATAATAAAAGATGACTGCAAATTTGTACAAGTGAATTTGTGCAAGTTCATTTACATAAATTCAAAGGAAGATTGAGAACATATACTTAATAAAACACAAAAAAAATACATGAAAAAATAATAAACTACTAATATTAAACAATTTCAATCAAATTAAAGTAAATGTTTAATAAATATATTTATACATGAAAAAATAAGAAACTACTAATATTAAACAATTTCAATCAAATTAAAGTAAATGTTTAATAAATATATTTTCAATAAAATATTATATCTACTATATATTGTTATTTTTTCCTGTTAGGAATTCTTATAGAAGATAGATATTGTATTAAGTGCGGTGCAATATGTACTGTTAAGGATTATTGAATAAACATAGATAGCATAATGATCATTTCTAACAGTAATTATATTAGAATTTCTAAATACATATATTTTAGATCATTTTTAGATTTTTTCAAATATTACAAATGCCATTCTTATATAAATGAAAAAGTTTTCAGATTTATTATTATTTATTAAGCTGAAAAATTTTATCTGTGAAATAATTTTGTAACAATATGGTGTAGAATTAAGTAGTCTTTAAATCTGCTGATTATTGATTGAATATCAAAATTCTGAGTTTTGACTGCAATATTCCAAGGTGCTATTTAAAAATAATTTGAATATATATATATCTGTATAAAAATATATGTAATATTTTTAACTTTATTCAAGAAATGACAATATATAATGAAACACTTCTTACTTTAAATATTGAATAAAAGTAAACAATAAGCCAAATAAGTAAAATAAATCTGAGGCAGGCTATATGGATAGTTGAAAATGTTTTTGAATAAATGATTTGTCTTACTTATTTGGCATATTGTCTTCTTTTATTAAATAACAATATGCTATATAAAGTTTTGTATAGATAATTTATTTTTAATATATAAAAATAAATTATGCGTCATGTTGCTTTTATGCTTTTAATATAAAAATCTTTCTATATTTCTCTGACATATATACAGGGTGTTCCTAAAGTCCACTGACAAACTTTCAGGCAGGTTCTACTTATGAAAATAAATAAAAAATGTCTTATGGACATAGTATCAGAAATGCATATTTTTCAAGAAAAACCGGTTTTTCATCCGAAAGGCATAGAATGTATTAATCCATGCATAATATGTATTGATGTCCTTTATAACATTTGAAAATACCTACAACAACAATTCAATTAACTTTTTATTAACTGCAAACAAAATGACCTTATTTTTTACATATTTTAGGTAAAACTGAACAATAACAACAAAGCTGCAGGAGGGCATCACAGTAATGTTTGAAATGCCCTCTGTTAGACTTGATACAGGCTTGTAAACATTTTTAAAATGAGAGTCTAACTCTTTGACAAATCCCGGGCATGTTCTTGATGTCTGTAATCCCATTCTTAATTCTTTCTCGGAGTTCATCGGGCATAGACACTTCAGAATGATACACTAGGTCTTTGAGATGTCCCTGAAAGATAAAAGTCCAATGGATTTAAATCCGGGGATCTTGCAGCCCATGCGTATTCTTTCTCGGAGTTCATCGGGTGTAGACACTTCAGAATGATACACTAGGCCTTTCAGATGTCCCTGAAAGATAAAAGTCCAATGGATTTAAATCCGGGGATCTTGCATCCCATGCGAGAAATGCATATTTTTCAAGAAAAACCGGTTTTTCATCCGAAAGGCATAGAATGTATTAATCCATGCATAATATGTATCGATGTCCTTTACAAAAGCGGAAGTTGAGCGCCGCTTTTATAAAGTTGCTCAATCACATCCATTTTTTGCTCTAGTGTAATCATTAATCTCTTCTTTTTTGTTTCCTGTTTTATCATCAAAAGTGTTCTTCCTTTTATCTATTTTGATACTTTTTAAAAAGAGAAAATTCTGTACTATACTGTATGTATATGATAACAAAGCTGAATAATAGTAATGTTAAATAGCTAACAGCAAAAAAGCTCATCTTTCTGGTGTTTCACCCCTTCAAAGCCAAGTGACTGTTCTTGAACTGCTCCTCATCCAGTTTTACTAACCAAAAATTAACATTAATTTGTTAATTGACATCATAAAATGGGATGGATTTTTGTTAGCTGGTCTATGCTTACAACTCGCATTAATCGAATATTTGCTCACACTAAGGTCTATGCTTACAACTCGCATTAATCGAATATTTGCTCGCACTAACTAGTCTATGCTTACAACTCACATTAATCGAATATTTGCTCGCACTAACTGAATCTATGCTTACAACTCGCATTAATCGAATATTTGCTCGCACTAACTGAAAAACGATATCATTTTTATAAGTTGCACTAATCAAATATTGCATTATTTGAACTTGCCCTAATCGAGGCCTACCTGTATATATATATATATATATAGAATATAGAGGACATAAAAATACATATTTCCTATTCATCTTTAATATTCATATCATTGTTGTTTAACTGTAATGAAATAATAAAAATAAAACCTGCCAATGAATGATAAATATACTTATTTTTCAAAATAGAAGGCATTATATTTCAGACTAAAAATACTACTAGTAATTTTTTTAGAACTGCTATATAATTTTATTATATGATGATAATACAATTTATATAATAAAATTTCATTTTTTTCATTACTAATAATTTTTCATTATTATTAATTTAGAATGTTTTAATTCATTCGCTAGTAATCGATAAATACTTATTATATTTAACTCATCAATGATTTAATTAAATCCGATCTTAAAATAGTCTAGATTCATTTAAAAAATCATATGATTGTGGTATATTATAGATAAAAGGTATTTATCAATAAGATCACATAATTCATAAAACAAATATCAAAAATATTGAATATTATATTTCATCATCATTATTATTATTAATATTGAATAATCTTGGTTATCTTATCCTCAATTACAGATATTCCTTTATTTATGATAAGGTTATGTTTTGATAACTCCATCATAAGTCAAAAATAATCCACAATGGTAGTAATTTTAGAAGTAATAAAATGGACAATTTATCATATGCAAGGTTGCTACCATATTTTAAAGTATGAGATCGGAAGAGCGTCGTGTAGGGAAAGAGTGTAGATCTCGGTGGTCGCATTATTTATTATGTAGAGGTTTCACTAAGGAACACTATTCTTTTGAATTTTTTGCATGCAGACTGAAGAGGGTTATTAAAAAACTGAAAGATGCTTTCTGTAATTTTATAGTTTTTACTTCTTTTTACTTAGTGTTAAAATATACACCTGTCTCAATGCTACACTTATTATTTAGAATCAGTTTACATTTTGAATTAAGATAAAAAGAAATGTATTTGTATAAATAAATCATTCAGAATAATTACCAGAAATTTGGCATATATTTTGCAGGATATACCATATTACATCGAATTTAAGTCGCCCTGAATTTAAGCCGCAGTAGGATTTTAAAATTGAAAAATCGGAAAAAAAAAAAAAGATTTTATAATAGGTATTCGCTTTGAATTTAAGCCGCACCCATACTTTACGACTTAAAAATCTGAATAAAAAGTATGGCTTATATTCGATGTAATATGGTATTACATAAAAAATAATATTATATTAAAATAGATTTCATTACTTTTATTACTAATAGTTTTCTTTATTTTTTATTTTCATGAGTAGAACCTGCCCTGGAAGTTTGTCGGATAAAAAATAATATTATATTAAAATAGATTTCATTACTTTTATTACTAATAGTTTTCTTTTGTTCATAACAATAATTTTTATATCATCATCATATTTTTTTCCTAAAGGAAAATGAGAATTATAAGAACATTCTAGTGTCTGTATGTCTTACATTAGTAAATTTTTAAGTAATTAATTTACATAAAATTCAGTAGGAATATTAATGCTGATTAATGTGAATTGATATTGATTTCAATACTATCTTTTAATCATGCAACCATTTATAAAAATGGTAGACATTCAAACTTCTGAAATACATTTCAGGCCTCCTGTATCTATGGGGAATAAGTTCCAAGTTTCTCATAGATACCTGAAACCAGTATGGTAGAAAACACTATATACTATACATATTTATGATAAAGTTTAATTTATAAATTTAGCACAATAAGACATTAATAACAATATTTAAAAATAAAATAGAACAATTATAATAATACAGGCAGTACCCAAGTTACACAAATAGATCGTTCTGCAAAACCCTACATAAATCAAAACATATATTTGTTGGAGCATACATTTTACAGTATTAGTGTGTCAAAATAATATAACACCAAAATAGTTATATTAAAGAATAAGCATATAAGCCTCATGGTAAGGCAGTTTCTTACTATCTTGGAGGATCTGGATTCAATTCTGAGTCCCATATCTCCAGTTTTTCTGGATGGTATTTTCAGGCCTTATCATTATCCAAAAATTATACTATATAAATACAGATTTATATAAATCAGTGATTGCCAGTAAAAGTTATGTGAATGTGGTCTCTCTCTCTCTCTCTCTTAAAATATTTATTGTACTGTACTCATACTTTTTTTTTGTTCTTCTTCTTGTGATGATGTGATAATAACACAATGCCTATGTGATGAAATGAACTTAAAGTATAAATGTTTACTTTTTCCTGAATTTTTTATTTAATTTAGTTGGACTATGGTTAATCATGGTTAAGTGAAACTGCAAATATAGAGGTTTCACTGTATTCTCTTAATATATTTTGAATTAATTAATGGTTTTTACAAAAATTTAATAATAATGTCAAGCTCTACAATTTGATTTTGATGACATATCAATTAACTCTGTATCTTTAACCATTTTAAAACAGAGATCATTTAAATTTCCAAGGTTTCTTTTAAATTATGGTATTTATCTGATTTTTCTGAAATATCAAAGAGAAGTTAGACAAGTGGTTCCCAACCTTATTTTGGCCATGCCCCACTTAAACATCTCTAAAATCCTGATGCCCCCCTGTGACATATAATTTTTATTATTCAAAAAGTGAACATCTATTCAAGTGGAGGAAGTCTAAAAGGCCATTAATTAGGTCTAAACAAACTTCCAAAGAACATGGCATCTATGAAAGAGAAAAATAAAAGAACAAAAGGACAGTTGACGTACTGAGGAAGAAATTACTAAGAAATTATTAAAAAAATAATAATAATATGAAGTGATATGAAAAAACAGCAAATAAACCTTCCAAACTGCTATATACACTCTCATTTTACTTTAAAAAATGTGTATGTCACAATATATATTTATATACTGTATACGAGACCCCTAGAACTATAAAAATGCAAAAAATTCACTGTTAATAACTCATTCTCGAATTGGCCCTCTTAAAAATCAAATTTCTCCTTGTGGGGCATGTGACCTATGTTGGGAACCATGGGATTAGACTATTAATTTCACATTTGAGGTAAGGGCAACTAATTAGATTCACCTATTGTACAATGAGTTAATCTAATTAATGACTAAATCTCTGAGGGTTTTCCTAATGATGAAGTTACATAATTAAAAATAGCTTTGATGACATATATTTTAATCATTTTAAATAAGAAATATCTTCAAAAATTGGAAATTAATTCTTTTCAGAAACATTTGATACATATTTTATTATTTCTATAATATTTTTACAAATGATGGTATAAATTTGATACAAACCATATTTCTGATAGAGAGCAACCATCTCATCTGAATTTTTCTGGATACTGGCTTCTAATTTCACATATAATGAAGATATAAATTCTCCACCCAAGAACAATATCAGTTTTCTCATGATCAATACATATAAATTGATGTTTTGATCTTTCATGGTATTTTTCATGAAATTATTGCAAATTCATAAAATAAAAATGTATTGATTTTTATCTAATTTACTTAACATTAATTTTGTTTCTCTGTTTACAGAATAAAATATATTTTCCAATGAATATTTTTACTTAATAATAATAATATATTTTTATAATTATAATAAATCTTTATTGTTACTTTCTTAAAAAAATTGATGTAGTAACTATTTTCTGTTAATCACTTGGAATTTTTTTTTGATTTCCAAGTTAAAAATTTTTTTTATACCTTTCTACATTATTCTAAATTAACAAAATTAATCTACATTAGTGTACTAATACAGAATAATTTATTTAATTTAGAAATATTTCTTATAGTTCCATTACAAAAACAATATAAATAAAAAAATTTATTTAAGTTGACGATATATCAACTTTATTCAAATATTGAATACTCTAATTTTATGAGTAATTCAAGAATTCATAGACTACTTCTAGAAAGCAACCAAAGATAGTTACATTCAAAAATAGAATCACCAAAAATTCAATATAGATGGCAAAAATAATATATACAATATCCATAATATATCAACTTTGATAATGTTTTTCATTTTTACAAATATCATTACAAATATCATTTCGGAAGTTTTAAATACAACAATTTTAAAAAATTATATATACTTTTTTAGTCTTAATATTTACCATTGTTTGTTTTTACATTTAAATACTATATCACATATTTTTAAAATGGTATAAACAAATTATTATAATTTTCCAACTGTAATCTATTATACTTTTTCATTCTGTTTTATAAATTTATAATTTTTATAATATATTGATTGATTATTTTCCTTATTTTATATAATACTTTAATTTATGATTTACTTATGCATATTGGTTTTACATTAAACATAATCAGATTTCAAATTTGAATTTAAAAATATACATTATAATTTATTATTGATATTCTGTTCTTTGTTCTTCATTTCAGTTTTGTATATTGATTGAAAATTGTTAAGGTCAAACAATTTTTAGAATTACAAATTAATTATGCAAAAACAGAAATTACAGTACAGTATGTAATAATAACTAGATAAGATTGGTAATAATTGATAAATAAGATTTTATGTGAAATAGTTATTTATTTATTTAAAATAAATTTCTTCAAATAAAATTAATAATTCATGCTATACTAAAATCATTTTTTATTGATTTGAAATCAATCAATAGTATAGTTGAAGCCTAGGAGAACTTACTTCACATTAAATAAAACAAACACTGGAAGCAGGAAAAAATAATATACTATTACTAATTCTTACAGTTATTTATTGTTTTCCTGCTTTATTATGTTAGTTTTATTTATAAGCCATTATAAAAGGAACAGAATTTATATTTTCAAAGATAGTGAATTAATTTTTTATAGTTTAATGTTTTTAAATTTTATTAATTTTTAATTGATTTTCATTTTTTGTATTTATTAAAATGCTGACTTTTGAACTGATTTCAGAATATGACATTTATATATTTCGGTAACTGTTAATGGTTGTATTAGAAAATGGTTTAAAGATGACAAATATTGTGTGTAAAACTGATCCATATATAGACCAAATCTTACTTCAGAGTTTGAATATTGATAAAAATTTGAAATTCATGTATAAGCAATCTATCCAACTTTCAGATATTCATTGAAATAAATGAATAATTTTTTTTATAATTTAAAAAATTTTTCTCTTACTTCAGAGTTTGAATATTGATAAAAATTTGAAATTCGTGTATAAGCAATCTACCCAACTTTCAGATATTCATTGAAATAAATGAATAATTTTTTTTATAATTTAAAAAATTTTC
Organism: Olivierus martensii; assembly: GCA_000484575.1. Classification (NCBI taxonomy): domain Eukaryota; kingdom Metazoa; phylum Arthropoda; class Arachnida; order Scorpiones; family Buthidae; genus Olivierus; species Olivierus martensii. The sequence goes on from AYEL01076573.1 coordinate 55,157, forward strand.
CAAATCCAGTTCACAATTAAATAAAGCACTCAGATAAAATTCCAAACTTGTAGCATTAAAGCATCACAATGCATTATAAGAGAAAGTTGAATGAAGAGTAGGATGCAGCTGTTTTGCATTTCTCTACAATACAATTTTATTGAAGTTATTTGTTTCATAGAAATTATGAGACAAATATTAAAAGTTTCTGTTATTTCCAAATTTAAACAAAAATATTTTATGAAATTTAAACAATAAAAAAATCAGAATTAAAATATGCTACATAAATTTTGCAACAATTACCAGGAATAGAGAGCTGATTGTCATACATGATCATCAGAAGTGCAAATCTGATGTCTGAAATTAGTTGCAAAAGAATAATCACATATTTTCTAAATGATCAGAAGTATCTGAAAATGCACAAACTGTTGATCAAAAACATTGGAATTCACTATATTTTCATTTATATTAACTGATGATATATATACATTAGCAGCAGCCATGTTTATTTGTTAAAATAGATCAAGCTATACATTCTCAATTTTATTTGTGAAGTACCAGTAAATTAATATTTTTGAATTTATTTAAATATTTTTGAACATTCACATACATCCACATACTTTTAATAATATAGTCAAGATGAAAAAAGCATTTTTTAGGAATAAATATAATGGATGCAGCCACTACCATAAGACATGCTAACAGCACAAAGAGGACATTTTATGATTATTTAAATATTATTATTTATATATTATTTTATGTGTTTTATTGTTTGATCATATTATGAAGTATCCAATATTGTAATATTCAAAAAAATACTAATTTTTGTAGGTATAAAATATAAATATTTATGTACATTCATATAAATCCACATATTTTTAATAAAAATAAAAAAAAATCAAAATCAGTAAGATTCTTTCTCCTATATACTTATGATCTTTGTTAGGAATAACAGGCAATTGATAAAACTGACTTGGTGTATCTTATAATATCAAAAAATTTTTTTATTTTTCGTGATATTATAAGATCACAATGTATAAATTAATCTCCTTCAAAATTTGTCTTAGTTGGTAAAACTGACTTGGTGAATCTTATAATATCACAAAAAATTTTTTAATTTTTCGTGATATTATAAGATCACAATGTATAAATTAATCTCCTTCAAAATTTGTCTTTTTGAAAAATTTCTGAATTTATACATGAGTATATATGATAGATTTAATTTGTAAGAACTTAATATATTAATGGATAAAAAAGAATTTAACAAAATATCAAGTGTTTAACATCTGTTATTATTTAAGAAAAGTAAGCTAATCTTAAATTCACAAGAATAATTTAAGTTAAAGTATTACTTGAAATGTAATTAATTAGATTTTTAATAAAATTAATAATTAAAAACTGCAAACTATGCACTTAAGAATATATTTTATTTTGAAAGCTTGAAATAAGTTATAATTTTAAAATATAATTGATTAATTACTTTTTTATATTAAAATATTATTGTTGATAATAACTTAGGAAAATCACACAAAAATCACATTTAGCAGTAGGATAAACAAGCAGACACTTTAATTTTTCTATCAATAACGTTTTCAGTATACATAGATCCTATCATCAGTTGATCAAAATATTCCAAATAAGAATTACAAACGAATCTTATCTAATAGAACAGAATACATTTAAATTAATTTAAAAATATAAGGTTAACTGAATACACATAACAAACTTTACAAAAGCCTTACTCAATAACATATTATTACCACAGATGGGGAAGAGGTTAATAAAACAAATATTTGTTTTATTAACTTCCTCCCCATCCGTCCTTCCAGAATCTCTTGGATTTTTCAGCGAAAAACTTTTCTATGTGATTTTTTATCTCGACCAAAAAGTTGAAGTTTTTGCTTCCAGAATCTCTCGGGTTTTTCAGCAGAAAACTTTTCTATGTGATTTTTTTATCTCGACCAATAAGTTGAAGTTTTTCCATTACGGGAATTTTGTAATGATCGAAATAGGTGGAAATCAGAGGTTGTGAGGTCTGATGAATATGGTGGATGGGGTAGAACATCCCAGCCGAGCTCCAACAACTTTTGTCGAGTTATCAAAGACACGAGGCCACGCATTGTCCTGATGAAACACGACGCCTTTCCGATTCGTTATTTCTGGATGTTTTATTCAATTGCTGTCTTTAATTCGTTTAATTGGGAACAATACTTCTCTGAATTTATTGTTCGTTTGTAATTCTTATTTGGAATATTTTGATCAACTGATGATAGTATCTATGTATACTGAAAACGTTATTGATAGAAAATTAAAGTGTTTGCTTGTTTATCCTACTGCTAAATGTGTTGTGTAATTTTTATAAGTTGTCACTTGGAGAATAAGCAGTTTCGTAGATGTTTAGAACTATATTGTTGATAATAGATAGAAAAATCAGCAGAAATTATTTTTAATATTCTAGCTTTAAATATTGGTTGTCCGAAAAGTTCATGCCGATTTTGAAGGAAAACTAAAACACAGGAGATTTAAATTTAGTATACATTTATTAAATTATATAGGTGCCATTCTGTTCTACAACCTTTCTCCATCTTTCAGGCAACTTGAAAATTCCGTTCTTCCAAAATCTCTCAGGTTTTTCAGCGAAAAACTTTTCTATGTGATTTTTTATCTCGACCAAAAAGTTGAAGTTTTTCCATTAAGGGAATTTTGTAATGATCAAAATAGGTGGAAATCAGAGGTTGCGAGGTCTGATGAATATGGTAGATGGGGTAGAATGTCCTAGCCGAGCTCCAACAACTTTTGTCGAGTTATCAAAGACACATGAGGCCGCGCATTGTCTTGATGAAACACGACGCCTTTCCGATTCGCTATTTCTGGATGTTTTTGTTCAATTGCTGTCTTTAATTCATCTAATTGGGAACAATACTTCTCTGAATTTATTGTCTCGTTTGGTGAAAGCTCATAATACAGGATCCCTTTCCAATCCCACCAGACACAGTGAATGACCTTCTTTGGATGAAGACCGGCTTTTGGGGTGGCTAAAGGTGGTTCATTCTGCTTTCCCCAAGATCTTTTTTGCTCAACATTATTATAAAAGATCCATTTTTCATCCCCTGTCACTACTTGCTTCAAAAATGGTGTCTCCTCATTGCATTTATAGAGCGAGTTGCAAATGGAAATGTGATCCACCAGATTTTTCTCCGTTAAATCATGGGGAACCCATACATCAAAAAGGTTTATGTAGACAAGCTTCACAAAATGCTCGTGGATGGTGGATTTTGACATATTATTATCCATATTTAACTGCTAAAAACTTCATATAATAACAAACTAAAAAAACAAGCACTCTTTGCAGTATAGTACTCTACTTAACTTTTATTATTTTATTATACAATATTGAGTCCTTCCAGAACAATTTTTAAATTAATTGTTCTGGAAGGACTCAATATTGTAAAAGTCTCTAGATTTGATTAAGTGAAAGTGTTGTGTACCTGAAGAGGATGCAAAGTGCATCGAAAACGTTTGATTTTGACATATTTAACATTTCCGCTAATTGATGTGCCATATAGTGTGGGTTATTCTTGATCAGTGTTTTAATCTGATCTTCATCTGTAGTGGAGGGCCTACCTAAGCGTTCTTGATCTTTAAGGTTGAAATCGCCAGCTTTAAACCTAGCAAACCACTTCTGCACAGTTCTTTCAGCTACAACACCTTCACCATAAACAGCGCATATCTTGTTTGCCGCTTGTGTGGCATATTTTCCTTTCCGGTAAAAGAAAAGCATTAAATGCCTAAAATGCACTTTTTCTTCTTCTATATTCAAAGGTGTATAAAATTGCCAAAAATTAACGTATCGTAACTGAATTTTTTCCAAATATGCCTGAAGTATCATCTTTTACGATATATGTGCATGTCATTTGTTTTCAATCGTTCTGATATGTTCAGACCTGTCCTTACACCATCTACCAATGTATCGTAACTGAATTTTTTCCAAATATGCCTGAAGTATCATCTTTTATGATATGTGCACATGTCATTTGTTTTCAATCGTTCTGATATGTTCAGACCTGTCCTTACACCATCTACCAAAAATCAGCATGAACTTTCCAGACAACCCAATATAAAACATTTTTACTATGTAATAACTTAAAAATCTACAGAACTATTTATATTGTTCAAGTTAATCATAAATAATCTATTTTATGTAACTGTACTTTCAAAAATTATATTTTTGATTTATAATAAAATATCAAATTAGCTATATATAAAATTTAACTTTTAAATTATTTGTAAAAAATCAACAATTCTATTATTTATATTGATAGGAAAATAACAATGATAATTTTCTATTGAACAGTACTGTCAATAAATAATCCAAGCATAATTAAAATTAGCTATATATAAAATTTAACTTTTAAATTATTTGTAAAATTCAACAATTCTATTTTTTATACCGATAAGAAAATAACAATGATAATTTTCTATTGAACAGTACTGTCAATAAATAATCCAAGCATAATTAATATAATTAACTGCATTTAATATATTCGAAAATAATTTACTTTAAATATTTAAAAAAATTTAGTATGTATATATTTATTTTCTATATTTTTAGCTAATCATTTTAACATTTTTATAATTAATATTATTTAAAAATAATTTATTTTAAATATTTAAAAAAATTTAGTATGTATATTTATTTTCTATATTTTTAGCTAATCATTTTAACATTTTTATAATTAATATTATTTATACAGGATATTATGTGATGTATCCTGTATACTTATCAGCTTGTTCTAAATGCCATTGTAAACAAAAAAGATTATATAACCATGGAGTGGTTTGACTCTATTATAAAAATAAGTGCTATTGAAGTGATAAAGTTTGGCTATGTAGAAAAAATTTTTTCTGTTATAGAGCATCAGGGTATAAATCCACATCTCACATCAAGATTTTTCAAAAGGAATTTGGACCCAGCCTGCTGAATACCTATTCTTCACTGATGGCTAATCCAATCATGAGTGTTTACTACTCAGTGGGATTAGCCATCAAATGAAGGATGAGAATTCAGTAGGCTGGACCAAGGCTTCTATTGACAAAATCTGGATGAACGATAGATGTAGATTTAATTTTATATATATGCCATCTGAAGGATTGCTCCAATGGCAAATGAATGCTTTATATGCAATGAAATTGTGCCACTATATTAACACTTTTCTCAATAACGAAGCTAAATCTACCCATATTATCTTTTAAGATCTTTTCTAACAATGACTTCTAGAACATTCTTATCAAGTTTGTTGGATACATTGTGCAATATTCTATATAACAATATGATATAATATTAAGAATAATAATATATTATTTATATTTTAAATATAAAAATTAATAATTTAAAATGAAAAACTTATTACTTTAGTTAATAAACAAACCAATACGCCAAATGAATAAGAAAAATCATTTAATCAAAAACGTTTTCGGCTATCCATGTAGCCTGCCTCAGTTGTAATACCAACTGACCATACCAGTTGTATTACAACTGAGGCAGGCTATTTAATATCTAAAGTAAGAAGTTTTAAATTATTCATTACACTTTTTTGTTTTCTCATTCATCAGCATACCCATACAACTTCCTGCTCATTGTTTTATCCCAGATCATATTCCTACATTGTCATTCCTCACACATTCAAATGCAATATATTTCATTCACATAGAACACATCCAATTAATATTTACACATTTCATTCACAAGTTCCTGTTCATTCCCTTTCACTTATCCATTCACATTCCACACACCCAATCTTCATTCATACTTCTGTTTCCATTCTTCTTGTCCTTTATCCTACCCAGTTCTAAATCTGTGTTTGATAATCCAGTTTCAGACAGGTCAGCTTTGAAAATCATAAGTAAAAATTTTATCATGTTGGTGATCAGCCAAATGATGTCTAATACCAGTCTAAGATTTTCAAAGAGTGGTTCCTCCTTGAAGGTCTTAGAAGACTCTGGACACCACTTTGTCAGACTCCTAGCTTCTTGGTTATTATGGCAAAGTTGAATTACTAACAGCCCAGAAAAGTCACTGGAGCTCTTCAATCCCTCTTACCATGTAAAAGGCATCAGTCCAAAGGGAATATATTAAATTTTCCTCCATAATTTTTTCAAAGTTAACCTTCTTTAGTATGAAATAAACTAGTTATACACTATAAAATTTCTTCTATTTGAATCATGTTATATTTTAGTTAACTCATTGCCAAATAATTTATATTTTTGTATATTATATGTGTTTATGAAGTTTTGCCTAATTTTCTCTGTTCTGTCATCAAGGAAAACCTTTTCTTTCACAAGCTAGACAATGGTTGACTTAACCAAAAATATAAAAAGCACAATACTAAACACTGAACATAATTACCTACATTTTCATAGTTATCCATTTATTGTGTTAAACAAGATACCACAATTAGCCAGTACTGCACAATATCCCAGGCAAAGAGAATTCCTCCAACAAATGTTCTCCATTTATATAAATCATCATTTACATAAATTCTTTCTCTAATTCATTTCTTTAATTCATTAATAATATATTTATAAAAAAAATACTTAAATAAATATAATTTATCTAATAATAATATATAAATTTTTTCTTTATCTTTTCCCCTTCCATCCTACACCCATGTTCCTTATATGTTTGTTATGTAGTGTGTATATATTTAAGTTGTGCAATAGTCTTATTAAAGAAATTGTCAAAACATGCATATAATTGATTACTAATTTATAAAACAATGTTTTTTAAAAAGGAATAATGAATAATTTTTAAAAGATTGCCAGAAGTCCTTTATGTTGGTTAACGAGGCAAGTCCCGCCAGCGGCTCGCTGATCACCGCGCGGCTGGCGGCGGAACAGGGTCGCGAGGTGTACGCCATCCCGGGCTCCATCCACCATCCCGGCGCACGTGGTTGCCACCAGCTGATTCGCGATGGCGCGCTGCTGGTGGAAAGCGTCGGGCACGTGCTCGAAGCACTGCGCGGCTGGGCGCAGGCGGAGCCAGCGGAAGCGCCGGCGCAGCCCCTGCCCCACCCTTTGCTGGCGCTGCTGCGCGCCGCGCCCTACACCAGCGAAGGCCTGGCTGCCGCCAGCGGCATGACGCTGCCCGACGTGCTGGCGACGCTCAGCGAACTGGAACTCGACGGCCGGGTCGCCTGCGAGGCCGGCACCTGGGTGCATCGCTCCGGCTGAAACCGTACACTTCGCGCACCCTGTCCGCTGGAGTGAGTCGATGATCAGCAGCTTTCGTGCGCAATGCGCCGCCCGGGTCGTCCGCGAGGGCGGCGTGATCGCCTATCCCACCGAGGCGGTATGGGGGCTTGGCTGCGACCCGTGGAACGAGGATGCGGTGTATCGCCTGCTGGCGCTGAAGGCGCGGCCGGTGGAAAAGGGCCTGATCGTGGTGGCGGCGAACATCCACCAGCTCGACTTCCTTCTCGAAGACCTGCCGGACGTCTGGCTGGACCGCCTGGCCGGTACCTGGCCGGGGCCGAACACCTGGCTGGTGCCGCACCAGGAGCGCCTGCCGGAGTGGGTCACCGGCGTCCACGACAGCGTCGCCGTGCGGGTCACCGACCACCCCCTGGTACAGGAACTGTGCCATCTCACCGGTCCGCTGATCTCCACCTCGGCCAATCCGGCCGGGCGCCCGGCGGCGCGCACGCGGCTGCGGGTGGAGCAGTACTTCCACGACGAGCTGGACGCTATCCTCGGCGGCGCCCTTGGCGGGCGCCGCAACCCCAGCCTGATCCGCGACCTGGTGACCGGGCAGGTCATCCGCCCGGCCTGAGTATGCGCTTCAGGGCAACAGCACGGTCGAGCCGGTGGTTCGCCGTGCGGCCAGCTCGGTATGCGCCCTGGCTGCTTCGGCCAGGGCGAAGCGCTGGTTGATCTCGATGCGGATGTCGCCGCGCTCGATCAGGCCGAACAGCTCGTCGGCCATCGCCTGGAGTTTTTCCGGGGTATCGGCGTAGCTGCCCAGGGTCGGCCGGGTCACGTACAGCGAACCCTTCTGCGAGAGGATGCCGAGGTTGACCCCAGTCACCGGCCCCGAGGCGTTGCCGAAGCTGACCAGCAAGCCGCGCGGCGCCACGCAGTCCAGCGAGGTTTCCCAGGTATCCTTGCCCACCGAGTCGTAGACCACCGGGCACTTCTTCCCGTCGGTCAGTTCGAGCACCCGCCGCGCCACGTTCTCGTGGCTGTAGTCGATGGTCTCCCAGGCACCGTGCTGCCTGGCCAGGCGCGCCTTTTCCGGCGAGCTGACGGTGCCGATCAGTTGCACTCCAAGGGCCTTGGCCCATTGGCAGGCGAACAGGCCCACGCCGCCCGCGGCGGCATGGAAGAGAATGGTTTCGCCGCCCCGCAGTTCGTAGGTCTGGCGCAGCAGGTATTGGGTGGTGAGCCCCTTGAGCATCACCGCGGCGGCCTGTTCGAAGTCGATGCCGTCGGGCAGGTGGACCAGCTTCTCCTCCGCCAGCACATGCAGTTCGCTGTAGGCGCCCAGCGGGCCGGTGGCGTAGGCGACGCGGTCGCCGACCTTGAAACGGGTCACTTCGCTGCCCACCGCCTCGACCTCGCCGGCACCTTCGCTACCCAGCCCCGAAGGGAAGCCGGGGGCCGGATAGAGGCCGCTACGGTAGTAGGTGTCGATGAAGTTCAGGCCGATGGCGCGATTACGCACGCGGACTTCCCGGGGGCCCGGCTCGGCGGGTTGGTAGTCGCGGTATTCGAGGACTTCGGGGCCGCCGTAGGCAGCGAACTGGATGCGCTTGGCCATGCTGGAACTCCTGCTTCGTCAGGGTTTCGGACGGTCGCGCCGGGTGGGCGACCCTGGGTAAAGGCCTTCATCCAAGCCTTCCCCTTGACGGCCGTCAAGCGCCGGCTACCCATCCAGGGTGGTATGCTTGCGCCCTCGTTTCGTCGCCAGCCCGCGCCCCGCGCGGCCTCCCCGCTCCAAGGTGAACTCCGTGACCGACCGTATCGCCGCTGTCAAAACCTACCTGCTCGACCTGCAAGACCGCATCTGCGCCGCCCTCGAGGCGGAGGACGGCAAGGCCCGCTTCGCCGAGGATGCCTGGGAGCGTCCGGCCGGTGGCGGCGGACGGACGCGGGTAATCGGCGACGGCGCATTGATCGAGAAGGGCGGAGTGAATTTTTCCCACGTCTTCGGCGATAGCCTGCCGCCCTCGGCCAGCGCCCATCGGCCGGAACTGGCCGGGCGCGGTTTCCAGGCGCTCGGCGTGTCGCTGGTGATCCATCCGGAAAACCCCCATGTGCCGACTTCCCATGCCAACGTGCGTTTCTTCTGCGCCGAGAAGGAAGGCGAGGAGCCGGTCTGGTGGTTCGGCGGCGGCTTCGACCTGACCCCCTATTACGCCCACGAGGAAGACTGCGTGCATTGGCACCGGGTCGCTCGCGACGCCTGCGCGCCATTCGGCGCGGACGTCTACCCGCGCTACAAGGAATGGTGCGACCGCTACTTCCATCTCAAGCACCGCAACGAGCCGCGCGGCATCGGCGGCCTGTTCTTCGACGACCTCAACCAGTGGGACTTCGACACCTGCTTCGCCTTCATCCGCGCTATCGGCGACGCCTATATCGACGCCTACCTGCCGATCGTCCAGCGCCGCAAGCACACGCCGTTCGATGAACGGCAGCGAGAGTTCCAGGCCTATCGTCGCGGTCGCTACGTGGAGTTCAACCTGGTCTTCGATCGTGGCACCCTGTTCGGCCTGCAGTCCGGCGGCCGTACCGAATCGATCCTGATGTCGTTGCCGCCGCAGGTGCGCTGGGGCTATGACTGGAAACCCGAGCCGGGCAGCGAGGAAGCGCGCCTGACCGAGTATTTCCTCGCCGACCGCGATTGGCTCGCCGGCCAGCCCTGACCCGCCCGCAGGGGACGAGTCCGCTCGTCCCGTCCCACCCCGGCAAAGGAACGACCCATGGACCGCTATTGCGTATTCGGCAACCCCATCGGCCACAGCAAGTCGCCGCTGATCCACCGCCTGTTCGCCGAGCAGACCGGCGAGGCGCTGGTCTATGACGCGCAGCTGGCGCCGCTGGACGATTTCCCCGGGTTCGCCCGGCGCTTCTTCGAGCAGGGCAAGGGCGCCAATGTCACCGTGCCGTTCAAGGAAGAGGCCTATCGTCTGGTGGACGAATTGAGCGAGCGGGCCACCAGGTGATAATTTTAAATTGATTTATTAGCATTAATAAAAATATTGGAAAACAATGCATTTTGATTTATGTTATAGAAATGGTTAAAAAGTACAACAGATTTTTAAGATTCTACATGTATTTATCCGAAATAATTTTAAAAAATTCTAAAATTAGGCACGAAAAGTGCAAATGGTAAAAGTTTAAAACTACAGTTTGTTTTTAATCACTAAAATTCTATGATTTGGGTGATATTTAAATGCAATCTTTGAAAATTTATAAGGCATGCTTATATGATTGTCACCTATATCAAGATTTTAAATAAATAATAAACCAGGAAGAAAACTTGTTTATAATAATAAAATAATTTTAAAGAGGAATCCCAATGGCTTAAAAGAACAAACATTAAGAAATACTTTTTTGGTCTCAAATGAGACCTATGTTGGCAACATTTATTACTTCCTGACTCGGCAGAGAATGGACTAGATTTGAACGGAAGCACTGATGTTATAATTGCTATCAAAATTTAATTCATGCTAATAAAGCTTAATTTTTTTCAGTTGTAGATTAGCAATTAATTTAAAAAGAAATAGTTTTCTCATCTCAAATGCTAGCCAGACTTCTATACACAAACCATTTTAGTATCTTTTTTTCTTAATTTATATATCTAAAAATCTTTTGATACTTTTCAAATATTTATGTTAAAACAACAAATATGTATTTGTACAAACAGGATTGCAGGCCATTTTGCTCTTGAACTTACTTAAAAATAAGAGAGACTCAATACACTATTATTTTTGTAGAAATGGAAAACATTTCTTTTTGAACTTTTTTGGTCACTAATATGCAAGTATTTTGGGTACAATGTGGAAAAATATTTACTTTGGTCATTCCCAATTGGAATTTATTTAGAAATAATTTTAACAATTGATTATAATTTTTGTTATGAAAATTGTTTAGTTCTCTATCTTTTTTTTACACAATTAAGCTTTGTAAAATTTATTTCTATGCAAATTTGTAACTGCGTAGTTCTTTAATCGATTCAACTAGGCAATTTTTTTTTATATATTTTCTTAGTGTATATGAGTCTCTGTTACAATAAAATCCTATTTTTAATGAATAACATGAAGTGATGTTTAATATGGGAGAATCTCCACCTGCAGTTATTTCTCTTTAAATGCTTATATTTGAGTAATATTAAATTTCTGATGATAGGCACCATTTTTATCGACAGATTGAGTGCTGGTACTACACCAAACACGTGCTATACCAGTAGGCACTGAATGCATTGTTTTAACCACATAAAGCATATCAAGCAACAATCCACATATACATACAACTGAACACAAACACAGTAAGTAGAACTGTAAATACATATGTCACTCCAAACTATCAAATCTTGGTCTGTGCACACAAATGGTTATTGTATCAATGAGCAAAAAATGATATTTTTTTCAGTCAAACAAAATGTACATGTACTATCATTTGTTTTTTTTTTCTTTTTTTTCACAAATCATATGTCAATACAAGACAAAATAGGTCAGTCACAGTAAACAGAATCAAAAGTATAATTTTTGCTATGTTTACAACAGATTTAAACATAAAATACTATGGCAATTAGTTTACTTTTCTACATATAAGAATTAAAAAAAGAAAGATAAAGTTGTATTGAAATTAGTAGGTACAGTTAAGTGCAATTCAAAGGCAATTTTGAGGAACATTCGTTAATCTTTCCAATAAAATGTCTAATCAAATATAATTAATTTCTTCTTTACTTAATTGCACCTACTAATATTTATATTTATATATATATAATATAGAATATTGGGCAGTAGTTTGGAAGAACACTACTGAGAGGATTTGGGAGAAGCAGTATTTAAGTACTTCTGCATTTAAAATCAATCTTTCTCTTAGACTTCTCAACACTTCTGGTTGCTTTAAAAACCAAACAAATTACTCCATTCCAATAACTATCAAGCTAAAAAGTAAAATTTCAAAAAAATTACTTTTTTGTACATAGGCTTATTCCTAATACTTTTTTTCCTTGCTAGAACTGGCAATTTTTCTAAGCTTTCTAGAATTGTCTATAAACTAAATTTAGATAGCAAATCTTCCCAATCTGTCCTGCTTGGTCTCATTTCACAAACTGGCTAAATGCTTCCTAGTGCAGGTACAAAAGTGCACTTCTGGGGAATGTAACTAATGAAAATATAGCCCTTCTGTGAAGGACTTGATTCTATTCTTCTACTGGCAGAGGTGGTAAGATAGTAATTATTAGCCATAGAAAATTTCTCTGTCATTTCCAACAACTTTAGCAGCATAACTTAATACAATCCAATGCACTTTGGTATAAAATCATTCCTTCACTATCTTAACAACAACAGATAAAATGTTTTTCAGACCTTAACAATTCTTAATTATACAACTACAAACCTTCTATAATGAATTATTTTTTTTTATTTTTCTCTCAAAATACTTTATATGTGTAGTTTCTTTTGAATTGGTGGAACACTTTTTCAAATCTCTCATTTCAATAGTGGAAATGTCTTCTGCAACTACTAAGTTTCACAATAAACTATAAGAGGTAGGTAGGCAGGTACCTATTGTCTGTCCATTATAAGTTGAACACTTGTTTACTGCCATCTATACAATCTTTGTAGCACATGTACTGTAAGTTGTCTGAGGCTAATCTCATTACATAAGCCTTCTGCCTAAGTAAGGCAGATATTTGTAGTTGGTTTCCACTAGGATTGGGATAATTACAGTTTGAGTGTGCTGATCTCCTCTGTTACTAAAAAGGGGGTACCAGTACACGATCTCATCCCACGAGATGACTAAAATATTCCGTATTAGTAATGGCATGCAACAAGATGCAATCATCACACACACACTAAATCCAGGATGATAACACACATTTCTATGGTGCCCATCCTTCAACTGTTAGGCGTGGCCTTTTGCCACCAGACGCATCATATTCTGCACTGATAACGTTGGGATCTGGAGAGGATGAAGTTGATGGAGTTAACGAGTGACCAGGTGAAAGATGGCCAGATGGAGGACGTTGCAAGGCATTTGCCATGCCATCCCTTGGAGGTGAAATTGGTTCACTCTTGATTTTAACTGACATGTTACTGTTTGATGTATTAACTGATAGATGAGACATGTGGTTGGAGCTATATGGAAAAAATTTGTTTATTGTTAAAATAAAAATATGCCAAAAAAATCTTATTGTATATGTTTCTTTCACAGGAAAATTTCCTTAAAAGAATTCTTAATAATCATTTTGTGTTTTGATTGTAGAAGCTAATACAAAAATGGAGATAAATAATATTTACCTATGAGAAATTCCCGTGGATAATGCATTCATAGTACTTTGGGATGCCCAGTTATGCAACATATTTGAATTGAGTCCTGACAGACTAAAATCAGATCCAAGTTGAAAATCATCTACAAAAAATATTTAGATTCTTAAATAATGACTAAATTATTCAAAACAGTAATAAAAATATATTAGTGGGACGACCACTACTACTTACTGGTAGGGAAAGAGGAAATAGTGGACGGATAATTGCCCATATTAGATATACCAGTTGACATTGACACCACAGGAGAACTTACAGATGTATTTGAAGGCCTTCCTCCCTGTTTAAAAATAAAAATTAATTCATAAGAGATTTGATAAAAGCAATAAAAATTTTTAATCATAGAATATCAACTTTATAGCATTCATATTAAATTTATATAAATTCAAATAATAAATTTAACTATTATAGATCTGAATTTTATCAAATTATCAGCTAGTTTGTAAGGAACTTTTCATTTTAATAATTTTTGAATAAATTGTCTATATTTTAAAGCAGTTATTATTTAAATATTAAAATAGTAATTTCAAAGGATTTTTTGATAAATGCAAAACAGCATTCCTTTAAAAAATTTTTTTCGCATTGAACAAACAAAGAAATTATATTGGATATTATTCCAAAAGTTTGAAGATAAAACAGATATAGTCTAATATTTGTTGCAATTTCAGAAGACAAAGAACCTAATTTTAGATTAAATATTTAAATATGTAAAGTTATATGTATTCAAGTTTAGAATTAGTCTCAAATGAAAAATTATTATTATTCCTATTGATTTCTTCATTCAGTGAAAAAAAAAAGCATTTTGTTTTTGAAAGTGAATTGCTCTACATATATAAAAAACTATATATGAAGTCTAATATTCTAAAAATTGTATAGCATGATTTAATATAAGATTTAGTGACTGGATTTGCATTTTTGTGAAAAGAATAAGGCTACACTAAACCTAATTGGAAATTTTCATAATAGACAATTAGAAAAATTCCAATCTTTGATTAACATTCAACAAGATGGTACTTTTCTTTATTAAGGTTTAGAAAATAAGACAAAACAATACTCGGAACATAATTTTTCCTATATAATGTTGAGTTAAGCATGAAGTTCTTAATCAATCATTTTGATTTTTCCCTGTTGAAGTACATTAAGGATAATATTAGCAAGAAATCTCTACAACTTTTCCTACCTTTTGATTATGAATCATGAAAGTAATGCAGATTATGATAGTGACATGCTAGTTGACACAATAAGAAAAATTGAACATTGTTTGGATAAATTAATTTCATTTCAATGACTACCATTTAATTTACTCTATCAATTAAATTGAATCTCCATGATGACATCTCATATATAATTTTTTTTTTCCTTGATCTAATCAACATGGAAATTTCTTGTCTAAATTTATTGCATTTTTTTTATTTTTATGTACAGTATAATCTATTGAATGACACTGTTATGGGAATTTCCCAACAAAAAATTTTGTTAAAAATTTCTTTCATACGATTTTTGACATTGCTAAACAGTGATTACAATTTATAGTTTTGAAATGGATTGGATGAATGGATTGAAAAATTATTTAAAAGTGTTGTAGTCAGATCACATGAAAATTATTTTTATACAGTATGAATCATTATTAATTGCAATATATTTAGTAACATGTAGATCTAACCAAATCAAAAATTGCTATATAAAACTTTTTACTCCTGACATTATTCAGAACTTTTAATTAAATTTTGAAATCCATAGCTATTAATTTGCTAATTGAGAGAATAATAATACATTTCCTATCATTTTAATTTGAATATATCTTCCACCAATAGCATTAATAGCTTATGAAAACTGAATTAAAAATAAAATATATGTTATATTTTACCCTTAAATTAAATACACGGAGATAAAGAAAATTTTGTTTGATTTTCTTTCATGAGAAAGATCATGTATTATTTTCAAAACTTTTGTCTTTCAGTGAATGAAATCAAGCAAAAATTATTTTCAAAAAACAAAAATTAACTTTTATGCTTTTTTCTTCTGATAATTAAATTAAAACAATATATATATAATTGTATATAGCATCATCCTGAGAAAGAAGAATATTTCAAATTTGAAAATAATTTTTTGAGAGTTTAATAAAGTTATTGACTAAGTATTACTATTGCTACTTTAACTGAATTGAAATATATGATTAAAGAGAGTACAATACTTAAAATTTTGTAACTGATCAACAAAAATATAATATAACTTTACAGCAAAAATGATTAACTTTATTATTTTTATATTTTTAATGATTAATTCAGTGAATTAATTTACTGTCAGGATGATATATTAATAGGTATGATTTAAATGTAAAATTGAATATAATAACAAGCATTAGTTTTATACATATATTTCTGATAAGTTACAATAATTATAAAAATAAGTTTACCAGAGCATTTGAATGTGAGTTTGGAATAACACGGAGATTCGAACGACTGTTGTTCCCTGAGAGTGGGGGTGAATGCTGTTTATTTAGACTGCCTTTACCACAAAGAGCTGGAGATGTATTGCCCGATAAAGGTGATCCTGTTCTATGATAACCATTAGCAACTCCATTCATGTCTATTAGTCCTAAAAGTTTAAATATCAACATAGTGTTTAACATATTTTAAATAAATAAAAGCAAAATTAAGAATAATTCAATAAATATTGTTTTCCAAAAACAAGGGATATGTTTTTAATACTAACCTGAAGAACTTGGACGAGGGCTAACGCTAGCATGAGGAGGCATCTGTGGCGAATGTTGCATCATGTTCGTATCTTGAATGTGATGATGGTAAGTAGAGGATGTGACTGGAAGTGAGACCATGCCTTGACTCAAAGTTGGAGGTTGAGACTGTTTCGATATCAAAAATGTATATATAACAAAACATTGCAAGTATTTAAATAAATTGATATAACTAAATTATTTTATTTATAATTATTTATAAATTATGTGTGTGTGTATTTATGTATATATATATATATATATATATAATATACATGCACACATAGATGAATGACATGAAAACAGAATATTTAACATAAATTGTCAGGTAATACGAATTATCTTCATTTTTGTCTGATGTACAAATATTTACAATATTCTCCCATTAAATGGGAAATTTGCTTATTTGTTTGTTTCAGATGAATAAATATTGATTGTTGACGGCATTAATGTCTCATTGTCTGTTTTACGGTTTAAACATGTCAATGTTACACTGAAAATAATTATCTTTTTTGTGTCGTATACATTAAACTTAAATGTTTGTATGGTTAAAAAGAACTCAAAAATGTTGGATGAATAGAATAGATTTAGAAAGATTTCAAATATTAATAATTCTATAAATTCAAATTGCTTTCAGTCAATTTGATAAAATTTATTTGTGATCAAATGTCATATATGCACTGAATGAGTTTTCCTTGTTTCCACAATACTTATAATATCTGTGGATAAAATGATAAATTGTAGTGATCAAAATGCTTTGTTTTTGTATCAGTTTAATTATTTTTTCAATACTTAAACATGATACTTACTCTTCCATTCATATGAGTATTATTCCTTTGCATTACAATATCAAATTCTTCATTGATTTTGCTATATTTTGGATCCGGCCTGTTTGTCATATAATGATCCTGATCGGGCTCAGGACTATCACAGCCATTCGTAGAATTTTTGTGTTCCTTCTTGCTTAATGCCTAAAACACAAATTACTTTAATTATAATTGTATAGCAAACTATACTAATTTTAGATCTATTCTAAATATATACAGCAGTCATGCAAAAATACCAATTCAAAATCATTTTAATTATCTTCAACCTCTAGAAAAAAATCTTTTAAGTTGTTCAAAGTGTGAATTATCTAAAATGTGTACCTAGGAAATCTACTTACGTATTCATCACACAGGACGAAAAAAGAAAAAAAACTTCCTATTTTACAATCTTGAAAAGTAGGTTAAACAACAATTGCTTTGGATAAGAAGTTCTAAAATGAAAGTCTGTCAGAGAATTTAACAAAAAATTGTCACCTGTATGTCCAATATCCGTGAAATTGAAATTGGTGACACACACATGGTGGACAATAAAATGCGTAATTATCATACAATTTGACCCACACTAAACATCTTAACAAAGATAATTTGTCCAAACATTCATTTATTCTACAATAAACACTAAATTTAGAAACAGAGGAAGGGTGTAATGACTATAAAGTGCAAATATCCAAAATGACTACCTATAAACAAGTTAATAACTTTACACAGTAATGATTGCACTTAATTATTTGCTACCAATCTGAATTACCTTAACTACTATAATTGTTGTCTTTTTTTTCCCTCTCTCTTTTTTTTAAGGACCTAGAAATCTAAATCAATAAATAAACATTAATATTTTCTGTTTTTGTGATTGATTGTCTAGACTCTGTGACAACCTTGGTATATTGGAGCATGGATGGTAAACTACCACCTTGGCTAGTTATATTCCCTTGGTTAAACCTTGGTTATTCTGACCTAAATCAACATTAAGTACCAACAAACAATCATTTACAATACCAAACTTTTATTTTTATTATATAAATAAGGTCTACTGGGGATGGAAGGAAAAAATAATAATAATAAATCACAACCTGAGAGAGAGAGGGGCGTGCAGAGAAGAAAGCAATTAATTTATACTAGGAGCCGGTTTTTTAATCAGAAAACTTTCAATCACTTCCTCAAAGATATGCCCTTAACGATTTTTCGATTATCTGCAATCGAAAACACCTACTCTGCCATAACTTCGACTGTATTGAATCAGTTTATATTTACAACTGTATATAGGTTAAACTAAAACGGTGACAATATAAATTATATCTACATCCATAAATAGTGATAGTAATGAAAGTATTGCTTGAATACAGTAATGCCTTTTAACACACGCGAAACAATGAGGGTTTGGTCCCACTGACATAATAGCCTGGACAAAAGCAATACGAGAAGTCAATAACCCCTGCAGTGATCCCATGCAGCTTAATCATTTTTGATCTTATCTATCTTTCCTCCGGAGGAAAAAAAAATGTAAGGAGTTAAAGATTTTTTTCCCCTTCACTCTCTTATTCCTGGAGTAAACAGCAAAACTGTCGAATATACCAACCTCTACAATGTCATTGTTTGTTCTGCTTTCGTGTGGTTCATTGTACTCTGTATATTTGAGCAGCACTTTATCCATATCCGTACTGGCGTATTGGAATAACTTGTTAGTACCGTTGAAGATTATCAATGCGATCTCGCAATCACACAAGACACTTAATTCGTACGCTTTCTTCATTAATCCAAATTTCCGTTTGGTGAAAGTTACCTGAAAAGATAAATAAAATAAGGGATGAGAAAACTTAAGAATCTCCTCTAATCTTCCGCATCAATGCCTCAAGCAGTCAATAAACTTGAAAGGAAGAGATTTTGGTTGAAGGTAAATCATAATCTTCACCAAAGCATGATATGAAAGATCATTTTTCATTGTTTAGAATATCACCCTCCCAAAAAGAAAAAAAGGAAAAAAATAATAATAAAAATTATTCGAGTTGTTTAGTTCTGTCTAGTTTTTATTCTTTTTTTTTTGTTGCTTTTTCTGAAACTTACAAAAGTCGTTTGCGATTTTCTCCCCCCTCTCTTTTGGGTACACCTAATGCTGTGTTAGTATGTGGTACCGCTTTAATAAAAAAAAAAAAAATCGTTTAATAAATTCCTGCATATGTAGGCTAAATGCTACGAATGAGTTTTTCTACACTTGCACTTTCAACTTTCGGCGCATTACTTTTTCTAATTTTTAACTTCGATTCACAAGTTTCAGCAACTGGCACTCGACAGTGGACAGACTAGTTTTTCGGACGACATATTGACACATTTTTAATTCCAAGGAAATTGCTGGGACTAAAGGAGGAGATCATGAGAGGTAAATGACACCGCGTATATAACGGTGTATAACTGGACTTTTTTTTTTCTTTCTTTCTCTCTTTCCTCCATCTGTTTTACCTCCTCGACTGGTCTTGCTCTAGGCTAAAGCAGCCAGTGGCTGTGTGCTAAAGTGAATCATGTTTCTTAATATATGTTTGTGGTAATGCTAACCGCTATTTCAACCATCTACAATGGTCTGCAAACCGGTAGGGGCCAATGACCAGCAACTTCTGGCATAGAAAACAATGAAAACAAAAGCCGATGCAGGGGCGGTGTCCCACTAACGAACCCTCTCGGCTGGTTGCAGTTAAGGTAGCTTTAGTAAGAGTAATTTTGAGGTTCATAGCCCTCCCTCCACTTGTAGGAAAAATCGGAGACTTCACACGGAAGCGAAAAACCTGCCCGCGGTAACCAATAACTCCAGTTTTATAACTCGAAAAATATGATGTGCAGAAAGGGAAGGTAGTGAGTTATGAGTAAATATTATGACATACACCAGGCAATATCATCTTGTCTTCGAGAGAGACTTTTCCTTCTTTTTTTTTACTCTTGGCATCTCTTCGAATATGACTACACGGTCATATATATATATGAAGTTCGCTTTTCAATATATAAAAACTGCTCGTTTTCGGTTTCGTTCTGAAGGAAATTCAACTGTAATCCTTTATTAACCGGCGACAGACAAACACATTATACAAACTCAAAATAACTTTCCCCTTATCTGAACGGAATTTTAAGCAGCAAACTGTTATTTCCCTATAGCTCTGGTTCGGATCAAAAACCGAAAATCTCTACTGCAGAGGAGTTTTTTCTTTCTTTCTTTCTTTAACGATTTATAACGGGATAACACCCCGTCACTTGTTTTTTTAAAGTTTTCTAATGAAAATTCCACCCCAGGCAAGAATAAAGGAAGAGAACGGCATTTTTCTTCCATTCGATGAGGACATTTTTCCTTTATGTGAAAATCATTAAGGAGAAAGGAAAAGTTGTACTCATTGACTTCCTTGTTTCAACTGATAAACTCTGCGAAACGAACGAGTTTAGCAGGAAGAATCGGTTTACATACAGTTATCGACTCGTTTTCGATTTCTATAAATTCATAGAGAGTATCTGACGAAGGCGAAGAAAATTAAAATACGGTATGATATATATATATATATAAATATATATGAAAACCAGTTCAGTTATCTCTTCTACATCTGCAACGCCTGCGGATGTTTTGATGATTTGCTGCAGACCGACGGTACACAAACCGAGTTCAAGTAAACCTGATGAAAATTCAGTTTAAAATTAAACTCGATTTAAAAAAATAATAAAAAAATAACACTTCAATCTCGTTCTTAATGAAAGATAATGGCAAAGAAAAACTCGTTCTGTTCGGGAGTCGAATCTCTTAAAAGCAAAAGGGGACTCGACTCCCGATGAAAACTAGTTTAATTTTTTAAATTTTAAAACGTTTACAGCACGTTAAAAGAGGATTATCTTCGAAAAGGAGGGATGCAATCTAGCCGAATGCGGAAGAAAGTAAAGACTTTAAACAATAATAATAATAATAATAATTCCCGTTACGCAGCAGAGACAGGCACGGTTTGTCAAAGAAAGAACAATCGAAACTGTGCGATATATATAAATAAATACACGTATAATGTTTTTTTTTTTTCGTTCACGCGATGTTTAAACAATGCCGACCCGAACTAAATTAAGAAAAAAAGATTTACTACAATAATTTAACGCGGTCGAAAAGTCTTAATTAACACACACTCGAACTGCACTTACCTGCCGGTTCCTTTCGTCCGTTATCCGAGAAATCTGTATTTTTTTTCGTCCCATGGTTTCCGTTCTTGTTTCTTTAGATGGGACAGTTGGATCAGACAATCTTCAATCCGTCCGGATGCCAGTAGAGAGCGAGATTACTCTGCAATCAAAAGATAAAAAAAAAGACATGAAGCCAAATCCTCTGTTGTGTGTGCAGTCTACTGAGTGAAAGACGAGACAAGAGAGAGGTATGTTCGATTCATGCATGAGGACACCTGTGAGGTGCGCGACACTGACAAGGTCGCAGGTACAGGAATAAAGAGAAAAAAAAATGGAAAAAAAAAAAAATAATAATAATCGCCGCGCGTTAAATCAATAAACAAGTAACACACGGCGTTCGCGGCACGCTTCTTTAATGGGAACTTACCATTACACGTTAAATGCCAGTAGTTGGGATGTTTTCCCACGCACGTGGTAAAGGAGAAACAATGTTCTTATCGATAGTGCCGCGTATTAGTCTTGTTGTATATGATCGTTAATTAAACAATGGGATCCACCTCCGCTTCTCGAACAATGGATCCCCGTCTATTGTTCGATACTTCAACCCTTTAACTGGAATGAAGCATTTGAGAAATCGGTTTCTCACGTTGGGATGCAAGCGCTAGTTAATATGACATCACATCCGGTCGGCCAAGATCGCGTGAGGAATCCGATGCGGAAGAGCGGACTACAACACACATTGCATCAATCACTGAATGGTAGAGAAAACGCGTCAATAGACATTCTTCCTCGTCCATTTTATTTTATTTTTTTCGAAATACTGTAATGGCAGATCCACACTTAAATCTATAAAAACCGAGACGAGTTTCCACAAAACGAATCGAGTATTCCTACCGGAGAGAGGAGTTTAAATATAGTTTGGGAACCAACGTGTTTAATAATCCATCTTTTCTGGAATATGGAACCCTCAGGAAATTTTCATGCGACGGAACGAGCACGGATCTCTCTCTCTCTTTCTTCTATTTTAAGTATCTGACCGTCATCAAATTTTCAAAAATATCATAAGACGCATCCGTCGATATTTTGGAACCGGAGTCTTAGCTTAGTATGAAAGTTTTAAATACATTTGACCGATGGGCCATTCATCTAGCAATCCCTACCGAAAAATGCTTTTAAAGTTTTCGATATAGGGCCTGGCAAGCCTTCAATATTTCCATCCGCTGCACAATCCTTCCACCATCTGTCTTCATTTAACAGCCATTCTCTTCTCTTCTGGGAGTGGATCTCTTGGCCAAACGGTTCGATATCACCTTAAAACAAAAATCTTTACGCTTCTAGAAATCGGATAATCGCGCGTGGCATCTGTTGTATAGTTACAAAAAAAATAAAATAAAACAAAAAAAAAAAATTCACCCCCCCTCTTATGTTTTCGTCCTTGGTCCCATATTTCTCCCTTTTCCGAATGTCGTCAGCATTCGTAATTCCTCTGGAACGATCCTTGGACTGAGTAGAAACCAGCAAGAAAATTTCTGTCCCCTTTTGTTGGTTATGAACACGAACAATGAGTATCGGTATTAAGTGAAGCAATGCAATTATTTTAATGTTGCGAAACGTCTCATTTTTTACTCTTTTCTTCTCTTAAATCATATCGTAATGTTTTCTGTATACAACAGCTGATCGGCGTACTTTATTTGTTTTAAAGGGCAAAATACGAAACTCGGTCAACAATGTTCGAATGAATTGTTTGGATAATGATCGAAACAGCTGACTCAAAATAATTGCAGAAAAAAAAAGAAACAAATGCAAGAAAAAATTATATACCACCGAGTGTTTACGTGCGTAATTTTTGATCGTTTTCGAAATCTTCTCCCTCCCGTACTATGACATGATGAAAATAATTAAATTTTCAAAATAGTTTTTAACCCGATTCCGAGATTTTTCTGTGTCAAAACTACTGGAAACGTCTTACAAGAGGAGGAGAAGGAGAAAAAAAAAAAAAAACTCATCCCGATCGCCGATTGAGTAGATTTTTCGTAAGTTAATATCGAATTATAAAAGTTTTCGGGAGGAGTTGTACAAAACTAACAATTATTACCAGGTAGGGAAGAAGAAAAAAAAATGACCAAACTATTAGTTAAACGATGTACAATATCGTTAATTCCTCATTATGTAATTATTGCCGATGTTTTCTAAGAATAGAATGAAAACCATAAAAATTGGAAAACTAAATACATTATCTAACGAATTACATTATAATTTTCTAGAAAAATCAATTAAGAGATAGAAATTAACCCAATTTAAAAATTCTTTTAAAATAAATTACGTCACCAGATATCCAAAATAAGAGAGATTCCCCTGATGATGGAATAAAAAAAAAAAAAAGATGCGCTTTCTCTGCCTCGTGTCTGGGGATGGAGTAAAAGAGGTCAAAGGTTGCTAATGGTAACGTTGACCCAAGTTCCCGTAGAGACGCTGAAGATGGACGACGGATTAAAGAAAACGTTCGGAGTGAAAAATAAAGCGTTAAAAGTTCTCCAGCGAGGAGCTTCAACCGAATAAAATTCTTTAGTGTGGCGATAGTTTACGATTTTCCCGATCGACAGTTAAGTGCGAAATGCGCCATTTTGGGTTTTTTTAAAAAAAAAAAAAAACTTGCAGATGTTCTCGGTGCGAATTTCGAAAAGTTTTGGACGTGCAGCAGCTGCCAGTTTCGTACATTACCGGGTTGAATGGAAACCGCATCTTTCTAATACTAATCCGCCATTTTTTTTTTTTTTTTTTAATCGGATAATGGATCGAAAATTTAGTAAGAAACCAGGAAATTCTGTGTATAATAAGTATATTAATTCGACGAAACGGGAAGAATGATAACCGCAACGAGGTCGTTACTCAGGTGCCATTAATTTCTCCTCCCTCTTCGCCGATCACGTGATATTCGAATGACAGCGAGTTGAGAAAACTTTCTGGTTCACTAGACAAGCGCGTTCACTTCTACAGAGAAAGAAAAACGTCTACCTCCCCGTTTTGTGGATGGCCCCGGGCACCCTTTGCCGTTCACTAACCAGCCGGGTTGACCAGAAGAGGTCAGTGTTCCACATACGTCTAGGAAATCGGGTTAGGCCCCGGGGCCAGGAGAACTACCAAGGTCCAGTTGTGCAGAGAATGTAGGCCACAAGAGGCAAGGACAGAATGTGTTGTCCTCTCTTGGCAGACAGTAGTGAGAATTACATACTGCAATGCTTACCCTCCTCCCAATTCCATTGTCTGTGCTCCCTTTAGGAAATTATCTTCAAATTTGCTTTCCTCATTACACACAGTCAAAATCACAGATGATACGCTCTCCGGTTAAGCGTGAAGATAACCACCTATCCACATTTTGCGAAAGAATTTTTGTAACTCGAATTTTGCCTCTTTCTACCGGGAAAATGTTTTGAAAAAAAAAAAATCGTCGTCGTCGTCATCGTGCCCGAGGTTACCAAATTATGTTAGAAAATTTCCTAAATTCTCCAAATTTTAAAATGTAGGACATAAACTAATTCGAGATTCAGTCAGCGTCGTCCTGTCGGTGTTTTCCACAAGAGATATGGAGGAACAGGTGAAAACAAGCTACAGCGAACTCAAAGGGGGAAAATGTCGAACAATAACCCCTCCAGGAGTACGGAGGAGATTGCCTCACGCACAGCCATGTCATTCACACCACCAGCGAGCAACCCGCCAGCTATATCTTACCCCCTACTAAGTCTATCAACGTTGCAGTGGACTTTTCCCCGCTTTGCTTCCACAGTGGGTCAACACGAAACTCTAGTTTATGCCTCTCTTTTTTTTATTTTATTTTTTAATCCTCCACCATTAGAATGACCACTCTCAATTACGTGGAAGAAAATCACGAATGAAACGAACTCTGACCAATTAATTCCGCTCCGGCCTCAACTTTCACACTTCCACACTGCTATCAGTTCGAACTAATTGAACAAATTGTAATCCTCGGTAATTTCGGTCACGCACGTACAAGTTAATCGCCTTATGGAAAAAATCCCAGATCGGTATTACACCCTAATCCGCCGGAAACCCAAAACCGACTTAAAACAGGGCCGTACCTGGCGAGTACCGGAAGAGATGGGCTCCAACAAACACTGCAGAACGTCAATGAAAGGTCTGCACGAGGAAAAAAAGAATCATCACTTAATGCATGGCTAGATATAAGTCTTACCTTTACATCAAAACATCTTCGGGACTGTACACAATCTAAACATTCTTGGGGCAACTCGGAACATAACGCGGAAGTTAATTGTCACATTAACCTAAATGAGTAAATAACACTTTTTCTGTATTATTTTTTTTTTTCTTTTTAACTTTTAGTAACGCTAGGGGAGAGAGGAGTGCTCTGTCCGTAGACATTGCGAAAACGTGGTTAAAAAGTACGTGGGAGGGGGATCGGAAGTGTTAATCACCCCGTTAACGCCGGAAAATTCTGCTTGGAAGCATACCGTGTCTAAACATACCATCGTTCGCCATTTGTTCGAGTTGTTCCTCCCGCAGCATTTGGAGAGGAAAGAGAAATACACAGTCCGGAACAATAGAATCTAAATATGGGAGTGTGTTTTGCTCTAGTGCACTGACGTCCGCTTGAGGTTTGGGCGGGTTATAAGACCTGTTGCGTCATGGGCCACGGAGAACAGAATCGGTCATCCGTTTGTCTTCTCCCTTCCGACATTTCTAACGCGGTTTTAATGCGTCTGTATTCAAATATGGTCGCCACCACTATACGGTAGCGACCGTGACGAGAGGGTTCGAACCACAATGTCTTTTTTTTTGCTGTTTTAACACCAATTATCATCAAGAACGAACAGTAAATATTCAAAACTATGCAAGTGGCAAATTCTACTTGAACAGTAACAATTTAACGGTCGTTTAAATGCATCTGTACACAAATATAGTCGTTACTATAGAGGCGAACATGACAAGGAGGTTCGAACCACAACGCCTTTCGTTTTGCTGTTTTAACACCAATTATCAAGAACGAACAGTAAATGTTCAAAACTATGCAAGTGGCAAAGAACAGTAACAATTTAACGGCCGTTTTAATGCGTCTGTACACAAATATGGTCGTTACTGTAGTGGCGACCACGACAAGAAGGTTCGAACCACAACCTCCATTAGAATCGACAAGATTCTTTCGCGTTGCCGTTTTGACTAGAAGAATGATTAAGAATGAAGCATAAATGCTCTAACTATGCAAGAAACAAATTCTGCTAGCGCAGTAACAATCTAAACAACCGTTTTTTTGATATATTACGTTTCACAATGTCTTCTTCCCCCACATAAAGCATTATGAAATATACCATACAGAAACGACACGGTTAGAAAAATATGTACACACAAGCGACACAAAAGCCAAATTTTACTTTTGATAGGCACGAAGGGAATTTTATTATTATTATTATTATTATTTTGTTAGTTCCCTTCGCATGTTTTTCCTCCTCATATCTTCTCACACACATACGTATTGACTCGGATGGCTCGCACGTATTTTTTCCTGACATAAATTGCGACGAATGAAGAAGAACGTGATCAGGAAAGTGCAGATTCTGTTTTGATAGCGAGACGGATAGTCGAGAGAGAGAAAGAAAAAAAAAAAACAACTTTATACAATGAATCAGCCGAGTCAAATTGTCTTTCCCTGAATCAAGCGAGCCTCGTCCAATTAGTAGGCTAAAGTTACAAGGTCCGACGAAACCAAGGTTCAATTCCATGCGGGGTATAAGGGTGAGTCTCAAGAAAGGTATATGGGACAGTTTTTTTTGTTCCGTACGTCTCTGTGGACCACCTGCGGTCGAATGTCATTTTTACGACTAACGAAATGGGACAGTGACTCAATATATATCGTTTAGATTCAACATTCGGGGCCGAATACGTCATGAAAACGCGCGCGCGAGCAACCGAAATCCCCGTGAGAAGAAACGTACGGGAACGAAAGAATAAATAAATAAATATAAAAGAAGAATACAAACAGAACCGTTAACCGTTAAGGAAACGTTCCTCCCTTCGGAATTATTCTCGTATCGTGAACTTCTTCCTCCCCCATCGAGACGCAAATAGTTCGGACAGTCACGTCACTTCGATCTTCCAATGTCCATCTTTGTTCGAACACCTAACGTCCCCCCTCGTCTCAATTAGCTTTTGTTTATCTCGAGTAATGAGGTTGTTAACCCGCGCAAACAATGAACTCGACTAAATGGTGTTAAACGTGCCCGCCGCATGCTTCGTCCCTGGGCACGAAGACAGAAGAATTAGGCGAAACGGTATTTCCACGTCTCTCCACGTCACTTCCTTTGTCGACAGAAAAGGGCTACTTCCGTAAAGGTCTCCAGTTTCCCACGACTCCGAAAACCCTTTCGAAGTTAAGGGCCGCATCTTTTAGGGGGAAAAAAAAAAAGAAAAAAGTTTTTCGTTAGAGAAAGAGAGAGAAACGGGGTGCGGCATTCCTGCAGAGAAATCCAAACGGGGCTACGAGTTTATCAACACGTAACGGATTTTTTTAAAGGTCAATCTCATCGGTGAGAACGCGATACACAACGCTTCTCAACTGACTTAAACCTACCATCAACCCACTTAGCAACTAACCTACTAGCAATCAATTGCTAAGAACAACCTCGCCCGTTAATGACGATACGCAGACTGATGAGAAATGATTTCGTCCCGGTTCCATCAACCATCGTGTCGAAGCAACGGGTTTCACCAATTATCGGAATTAAAAAACTTTAGGGGCCACACCACGTGACCGCCCGCTTTAATCACGTCTCCTACATGTTTTTTTTTTCTGGAATTAACGAGTAACAATATCGTGCCTTGTTTTCTTTCCTCCTTTTTTAAAAAAAAAAGATAATTAAGGAGAAATGCCGCAACTATATCTTTCCTTCCATATCAAAATTAGTGAAAGAATCGACTCTGACAAACAACATTCCAGACTAAGTATAGAAGTCGCGCCATTATCTCAGTATCTGCTGCTGCTGTTGTTGGAGGAGGGTAGGATATATATTTTTCCCCCCTCTGGTGGGTCCAACAACCTCCCCTTCTCGTGACAATCCGAAAGTGATCGAGCCACGTGGCGCTGTCGACCTACTTGAATCTGGACCGGTTCCTGTTTCGTCTAGCAATTTTTCATCATTATCGAATGGAAAGACATTAGCCGACATGGCGAATTCTGTTGTAGGGGTGTGTGTGTTAATTTTAACGTTTTGGAAAGAAGCGGTGCGAGAGAGAGAGATGCGAGAGAGAACGAAAAATTCCGTTTACGCTTAGCTTCTGTCTCCCTCCCCCTTGGAGTTCAGTTTTCTGGAGATGCTTGGATGAGGATGCTGCGGTTTCCTAATTTGGAAGCGCAGCATCTGTTGC
This sequence comes from Olivierus martensii, assembly GCA_000484575.1. Taxonomy (NCBI): domain Eukaryota; kingdom Metazoa; phylum Arthropoda; class Arachnida; order Scorpiones; family Buthidae; genus Olivierus; species Olivierus martensii. The sequence continues at coordinate 83,779 of AYEL01076573.1, forward strand.
CAGGGGTCGGACGGGATCGGATGTACTCGCAGACAGGAAATGGGGTGTGCCACGTGACTCGCCACGTGCATGGCAGCGGGCCAAAGTGTCGGAAGATGGAAGAGATCGCGCTCCAGCATACACTTTTTTTTTTTTCCTTTTTCTCTTTCTTTCTTTTTTATTTCTCCAGGAACGTCTAGAGGAAAACAAGAAAGATGTTGCAGAGACGGAGAAAAACGGGGAGACGTCTGAAAAAACAACAAAATCGAATTTCTTCTCGGACAATTTAAGTTTAAACGCGAGAGAAAAACGAAAACCGACTCGAATATTATCAAATCTTTCCTGTAAAGTGAAGGAAAAAAAAAAAAAAAAAAAACAAGATTCTGTACATGATAGAAAAATATGTGATAGCTAAAAAAAAAAAAAAAAAAAAAAACCAAAATTTTCGTCCCCAATCATCCAGACAATTTACAGTAAGAAAGAGATTCGAAAAAAAAAATTGCAAGCGCTAATTGCAATACCAAAATGGCGACCGCGTAGAAGGCGAAACAGACAAAGAAGCTGATACCGAATATCTCTGGAGAGTAGAGAGAAAGAGACAACTCCTACACTTTAAGACCATTAGCAAAAGGAACAGACCTACAGGAATCCCTACGAATTATAACTTTTCTTCTAATCATTACTTAGGAATAAAACGTAAAATGTAGATTCTGCTGACAGACCATTCACCTAATGAAGAAGACAGAAATGGTGTTTTTTTACAAAACTTAATTATCTTCATTACTTTATATATATATATTCCTACGCTTCTACCGCTTTAGAACAAAAATGGCGTGTGACGATCAATAGTTAATAGGGATGTTAAGTTCTGTTTTTAATGATAAATCTTAAAGAAATCGACTGAACCAACTGGACTGGATTCGAAGAGGAAGTGATGCAAGAATAGCACGTGTAGTGCATACTTTCGGTATCTGATTTGATAAGGCTGCAGGTCGAAAGTTCTAATTTTAAATAATATTTGAATATTAAACGCATGTTGTATGTTTATGCGAGCGGGTACAATATTTTTTATCCGTTTAAAATCCGAAATTTATTTTTCTTTTATACGTCTGAAGGGTAAGAAACCCTTCAGAACCAGATTGCAAATCAGTAGCCTCAAGGTAGAGTCCTTCGTTTTTACAACTCTTTTGCAATAAAACTCCGAGTCTACCGTACTTCAAATCCTATTTTAGCCGGTTACACGTAAAAAAATAAAAAAAAAAAAATGGTTAAAAGAAATTCGCGCAGATACTGAGGAGAAAAACAAAAACAAACCATTCGAGTTTTTCCACTCCCACGTAGCCCAGTGAGAAATTTATATAGTAAACAATGTCCACCTAGGTAAACGTTCGATGCCAAAGTTTAATTACAACCTCCAAAACTTTGGCATGTGTACTCTTCCCACCAAAATAAACCTAGACCAAAACGATACACCGTAAAAATAACACAGGACGCACTCTTGAATTAGACCCTTCTAAAACCGAAACTAACCAAAATTAACTCGACGAAATCTAAACAGTGCATTTTGACGTCGTCAGCCAGACCGTCCTGCATCAGAAAACTTGCTAGTCCTCAGGGTCTAAGATCCATCAGGTAAGGTTCTAAACGCTCCTCGGATATATATATATATATATATACTGTAAACTAGTAGTAAGCAATAGAGCGGTAGATTAGTTTAATTAAAAAAAAAAAATTTCCCAACCAACCCTCCTAATTATCATTTACGTGGGGTGCATTAGTATGCCGTTTCGAGAGGGAGCGGTTTCTGCTGGATACCATATTTTTCTCCCTCCCTCCCTCCTTCCCCACCCGGTCTGACTACAGCAGCTTTTATAAATGCTTTCCGAACTACTCGACGTACTCCGACACTGACGTCACGACGGACGTTTAACTTATTATAAAATGTCCATATTTTCGATATGTGACGTCTTGTAAGAAGTTATCGAAAATATCATTTGTTTATATCTGTCGAGATAAGTTTTTCTCCTTTCTGACAAGCGAATAGGGTCGGTCGTCTGTCTTTCGACCGGTTTCGCTTCCTCCTCGATGGTAATGTCCTTTTGCATTTCGTTTGATGGGAGAATGCAGAAAGACCTGGATTTTCAGTAACGTTCTAAACATAAATGCCCCACTAAACGGGATTCCGTATACACCACTCATACTTCTTTCCCCCGTTCGGACGGAAAGACTTATTATTTTTTATTTTTTTTTTTTAATTCGGAAAAGTCTTTTATTTCCCCCCCCCACGCGTAATTAATATAGGTTACTCCAGTCGAGTGAAACGTTGTTAACAAAGCGATCGCACTGATAAAGGGGTTTTAAAAATCGTTTCCACGCAAACGACTATTAAAGTAATTTAATACGCTTCCTCGTTAAATTCGTTACTGGAATTGTTGCAATACGGTTGATTTCCGAGAGATTTTAGTTTTTTTTTTACGCGTTTTAAAGTGCGACATTCGAGAAAAGCTTTAAATCGGTAACGTGAGGTGACGTGACAGATCGTCACGCGAGTGGATATTCGTTGAGAGATGCGAAACGCGCTGCTGCCACATAGGTTAATTGACGTCGTGGGATGGAATATCCTATACGGCGTGGGCGTTTAGTATGGTCCAGACTGATCCTCGTGCTCGGGTTGACGTCATACGTCTCCCTCCGGTTTTACTAACGCTGGAGTTTGTCTTCTACTGATTTACAAAAATGGCATGCCGACTCTTCCAGCCGAAGACCGTAAAAAAAAAAAAAAAAAAAAAAATACTTTCCTAAACTTGCTACCCTTCCAGCCGAAGACCGAAAAAAAAAAAAAAAAAGAATAAAAAATACTTTCCTAAACTTGCTACCGATACGAAAGAACTTCCTCGACAGATGATATCAATCACTGAACTGAACAAACGGTAACAAAACGACAAATATTTAACAGAACACCCCAGGGGTACAAAAGTTTCCGGTATGCAGTCATGAATCGAAACTTGGCAGATACCAATCATCAGGAGTGGTACTAACTATGCACTGCAATCTTAAAAAGATTCGAATCTTTGGCTACATCTCTGAGAAATCCTGTGTTTCTACCTATGTTCAGGGGTTCGAATCTCTAATGACAATCCAAAGATTCGAATCCTTTAAGAGAGAACAATGCTGCAAATTTCTGTTCTCCTCCTGTGAGAGATCTTGAGAGAGTAATCCTTTTAGAGATGCGAGCCAGAAACCGGTACAAAGCTGTGTACAAAAATAACGACACTCCCGGATAACAGAATTACGTTCAGTCAGATAAAAACCAAAGATTTTTAAGTGTCGAAGGGGTGCCTACTCGTATTATAATTATACTGACTGTCGCGGGGGTTCGGAACCCGAGATGTGTAGATCAGACAGATACGGCTGGCGTTCCGCTTCTACTTTTCCAAAACCACAACATCCGGTCTGCGTCAGCGACCGCAGTCGAGCGTATAAGAAACACAGAAGAAGCTCTGAAAAATTTTTTTCTTCTTCTTTTTTCCTTTTCCTCCTTTTGCCTCGTCTAATGGTGTGCACTATCGACGATTGTTGATTGACGGACTTGCGTTACGCGTAAACAACGAAGCTGTCCGGCAAAATCGAATTGTCATGGCAACGCGAAATGGGGGAGGTTGTCACTCTCTGTCGACGCGTCTTTTGTTTGACGTTCGTGCCGTTCACACGACACACAGATGGGACTTATGCTGGTAAACAAGAACAGTCTCACACCCCGATCTTGTATTTATCTCTTTCGATCTTCGCTATGGTAATATATATATATATATATATACAAAAACGGTTTCGAAGACTTTTTGCCAATCCGGGAATGTCCCGGATTTTATTCCATTAATCACTGAAAACATGAAACCTCCTATTGAGAAACCGTAAGGTTTTTACCCAACAGCTAAGAAGAAGGAAAAAAAAAACTGTGCAAAGAAAAAAAAATCGAGCGAGATTTTACATCGAAGGTTGGTGTTTGTTGTAAGAACACATTAGTCAGATCAAGGATAATGACAAGACACATGTCCCTATTATTTATTTATTTATTTTTTTCTCTCTTCGATTTTTGGTTTTCCAAAACCTTGAACTTTCGATATAACCGAAGACACAAAGCTGGAAATTCTACTAAGGACCTATATGAGGTCAATACTACACCCACCATATGTTCTGTCTTGGCAACAGCCGTGTTCCCAGCTGGGTGCCTAAGTCCCTTCCTTTCCTTTCCGTTTCCCGGATTTCGCTATTATCTGTAAACCCCTTCGGTACCCTTAACCCTTCTGTCAGGTGCCCATATCTTTTGTTACTCCAATCTGACTTGTTTACCGAAAACGAGAAAAGGGAGAGAAAACTTCCTTCGGACGGGAAGATGAAGAAAGAATAAAAAAAAAAAAAAAAAATTTCTAAAAAAAATATAAAAAGTTGACAAAATATGGTAGAAAAAAAAAAAAAAAAAAAAAATTCTAAAAGTATAAAATAAAGCGAAATAAGGTAGTTCGCGAATTTAAACGAGTCTGGGAATCGTTCCAGATTTTCGAAAAGATGCCCCAAACCATGAAGCGTCATAGGAAACCATCTGCAACGTTTCTGGAGATGGAATGACTTCATTAATAAGTAACTGCGGGAGGGCTTGACTCATGTGGATGACCTCCACCTTCAAACAATGCGGTCGTCAAGCATGAAGAGAATCGAGAACTTCTAAATTTAAGTGAACTAACAGATTTTATAACGTTTTCGTCGAAAAAAAAGCACCGTAATGTTTCTAAAATGTTTAAAAACAAACCATAAAAATAAACGGCATCGCACTGTGTACACGCTCGCGTTGTTCGAGACTCAATGCGATCTCGTTTAACGTCACTTAAGTTCTAGAATACACTTAAAGTACATTACGTGCTAGCATAATAATGGAACATAAATAATACTAAAGAGGATAACGAGAAAAAAACTTACCATTCAAAACTCTTTTCTGTTTCACTTGGCAATGTCGAAGATTAGATCTGAGGAATACAAACGGGGCAGTTAGAACAAAATTGCTACAAATAAAGGAGTTATACTGTCTGTAACACGTAAACAATTAACGGCACGCTAACGATACCCTGGGCCTCACCTGCCTTTAAGAGAATAATCGAGCGAACACGTGTCACGGCAAGGAAGGACAACTCAGAAGTACCGTACGTTCTCAGCCAAGGTGCAACGCTGTCTAAAGCTTCCAGCAGTAACGCCACCCAGTGGCCACGCTAAGCAGCCTCGTCTACAGAGCAGCTCAAACCCTCCACACCAATGAGCACATTCGAGCAAAACCAGTGAGAAGGGCCGTAACTGGGTCAACTAGTTTCCCAACCGCCTTCCACCTTTGAAATATTTACCTGACGTTTACCGGTTTGTCAGTCACCTGACTTTATTTTTTTTATATGTATATTAAAATAAAAGTGCAGTGTACGGCGAGCGAGAGTATATTCGGGAACTAAACTACATCATCTCTGTCGTTATTGTCCCGCGTGTGTCACGGCCAGGGTTAGGGTTTGTTGCCCCAGGAAGAAGTCGCCCCCCATCTTGGTTGTCTTGAAGGAAACATTACCCATCTAGTGTAGCTTGACGTCTGTGCGCACGTGCTCTCGTGCAGAACGCACATCATATCGTGACGTCATGCACGAGAAATAGTCACGCAAGATGGCGGTGAAGGAGTAAAGGACCACTTTGTCACGGTGAATGGGAAAGATTGTCCGTCCGGATTGGACTCGTCCGATAATGGTGTACGACCGTAACCCACCTTCCGTCTCTCCCCCGACCAATTCGGTCCCGGTCAGCCGATTAGAACAATGGCCGTCACCTTTCCTATTCCTCCTTCTTCCCCGACGTCACTCGTAACATTTGCATACACCACTTTTTATCGCGATGCATAATTTCAATAGGTAACCACCTAATACGTTATAAAGTAGACAGTATGGTCTTTTCTATGCCACTGGGAGAATAAATATTTGCCTTTCAATCATGTCCGCTCCTAGACATAGCGTGATCACAGATTGTACTCATTCAAACTCTGCGCAATATTCTATCACTTTTCTGGTTACCAAATAAAGGACTTCTCGTCGTTTCCACGACATTCCTTTCCTGTTAACTGCAGAACATTTCGTTGGAAGTAGAAACGCGACAATGAAATCGCTGCAGCCAAAAAACGAAACACACAAATAAATATTTAAAAATCTGCGTTGTTTATTTAACAAAAATTAAACGTTGGCTACTCAGAATAAACAAAACGAGAGAGGCCATAGCAAAACTTAGAGTTACTTAACGTCGCCTTTTTTTTTTTTTTTTTTTTTCCTTTTTTGTACGTATGTATATATGTGTGTGTGTGTGTGTGGTGATCTCTTAACCGTTTTTCTGGTATTTTCACTACTTTGTTAATTAATCAATATCGATTATTATATAATTCCGCATAAAATGGGAGTGATGGTCATATTTACAACAGATTAATCACGAAGAGGTCGAGTATATACTCGTATTTAGGATCGAACCGAACGTTTTTAGGGACCGTTTCGTCACGAGAACATCTCATCTATGTAAGTGGCTACGAAGAAAAAACATTTCTACGAAATAAATTGTTCAAATGTCCACCTACTACAGAAGAATATGCGTACTTATATATATATATTCGAGTTTAACCGAAAAGAAAAAAAAAAAAAAACTCGAATTTCATTATTTATTGCGTAGAAACCTAGTCGTTCTATCCTGGAAGGTAGGCTCCTCGGCACGCATCTCCGGTCTAGAGGTAAAGCTCTCTGCTGCTTCGATAACTAATTTTTACTTCCTCGAATTATTATTAGCCGGCCAAGAAAATTAATAAACGTAAGAAAAAAAATATACAGGATATATATTTTTTTCTTCTCGGTTTTAAAAAAAACGAGAGAAATACGATAGTTCTTGCACAAGAGACAGCCTGTCTCTCCTGTGCAGCAAAACAAATTGTTGTTAGTCTACATGAGGTTGCTATGACGACGGATGAAACCGCATCCTGCCTCCTCCTTCTGTCAGTAGAGGCCAAGGACATCCATTCGCAAAGATCATGATGCACAAGAGCGCACGGATACGCGCAGTTTTGACGTCATGGCGTATGGTTAGGGAGCTGTTTCTAAAGATATCTCTCCCTGGTTGGTCTATTGGCAAAGAGAGATGTTTTGAATGAAATATTCAACTTCGCTGATGATCTCTTTTCAAAGAAAAATAACATTCTATAAGTTGTGACGCCACTAGAGATGAGGAGAATTTTATATTTACGTATATGTTTAATTCAGGAAGAATAATAAATAATAGAAATATATTTATATACATATATATATTTATATTTTTTTTTTAAGATAAAAATTTTGTAAGAATCCTTTCTCTTCGTGTTTTTTTCTCTCCTTCCTCTTCTACGACTTTTATATATATATTCCTATTAAAAAGGGCGTTAAACAAAAGTGGACCTATTCAAAATCGATATTTTCGTATCTGAGAAGCAAATCAATTTTCCTTGGAAAACTACTGCGTGATGATTCGATAAAATTCTCTGGAAAATGTTTTTCTTTGATTTAAAAATTTACATAGAACGATGTAGGTTAAGTTGATTTTTTTTCCTCTTCTCTTCTCCCCTTTCTTTCTTAAATATAAAAACGGGAGAACATTTTACATAGAGAATAAAAGAAAATACATAGACCTATATATATATATATATGTGAAAACTGTGTATGTGCCTAACCTTTCGTAAACCCAAAACAATAATGAAGACCCATGGGCTTTCATTAACATAAAAATCCATTAAAACCACTACACACACTATTTTTAACAAAATCGCTCTCTCAGGGATTATAACGGTATTAATATGGATTTACAATTAATAAAACATGTTTTATTAAGGGCATTAAATACGGGTTTCATAACAGAAACAGGGAAGGAGGAGGGAGAGATTTTTTTTTAAAAGTCAGTTAATACAATATTTTTAACTTAAAAATATTAAAAACGATTTTTACGACGTTCGTTCTAATTACCGTAGACATAAAATACTATGGAGGGGAGAAAAACTGAAGTGAGACAATAAACGATATCATTAACAGCAGGAAATATTTGATTTGTTAACCGAAGTGAAATTATCGCCATTAACCGAAGTCGTTAAACTGTCACCTTTTTTTTTTTTTGCTTTCTTTTCTTCCTTACTTTGGGCTTGTTAGAGAGAAAGACTTTAATAAACTCGCGTTAAAAATCTCGGTTTTTGTGTAGATAAAGATTTAATCGTATTATAAATAAAGTAATGAACTGTGCGGCCGCTCCAAACTTGTTTGTCGTAACCAAAGCGCACACGTCAGAATCGTTTCTAGCACTGAATCACGTTAAGTGTAACGGATCCTACTTACTTCGAGTACAGATTCTAAAAGTCCACGTTTCTGTTATTTTTAAAGAGATTTTTGATTCGTTTAGATCGCGTATATTGCAAGACGAAAAGAAAGAGAATCGCAATCGACTTTACGCACTTCCTTTTCTTGGCATTATTATGGAGATGCGACTCCTTTCAAAATCCGTGTTTTCGGTTCATAATTCATCGCAGATGAGGCTGAAAGTTTAGCTTTAAATAAACTTTCCTTTCTAATTTTCGTATATTTTAAACAATGGTTACTGTATTGGCGGAACTTGATTTACATATAAACACCAAAAAATCACTTCCTACAAACATAATACACGCCGTACAGCTTTCTATTTTCGAATTTTATATTCCCTAACGCTATCTTTTGTTTCTCAAAGGAACCATTTCGCTTTTCTTAGAGGAAAAATCGAAACAGTTTCCTTTCTAACTTTATCTTAACGATACATCTATAATTAACAACTATCCGAGTTTTTATTCCACATTATTGTTGCGATAGCCACGAAGTAGAACAATAAGTTTTAGTATATATTAATTCTACCCTATTATATATATGTATATATAGGTTTACGCTTAAGGAAAAAATCACGAAAATTAAGACGGCCCGAAGGTAGAGAAAGAGATTGGAGATTTACCATTATTACGACACATGGCACCGATGGGAGGACGAAAATCGTAAAAGTTAGCGATTCCGATGATAGATGGCGACACTAACCACCCGTGACCTTGATTGGGCAACCCTTACAGCGACATTACATCGACCTTGATGACTTGGGAAACCTTAGTTTGTATCATTCGTTTTATTTCTTTGCATCTCGAACAACCCCTCGGCATTTATCTCTGCTGTCAGTCAAGGTCGGGCCACGAAGGGGCAACTTTTACCTGAACAGAAAAGTTGCGATTGTGACACGTTTTCCTACCTCTACTCCATCAGAAGAAGACGAAGAAGGAGAAGTAAAAAGAAAAAAAAAAAACTACTTTTAATGAGTTTTGCTTTCGTGTTTCGAAACCCTCCATGGAGTCTCCTTAACGTGTCAATAGTCCTGATGACTTTATTCAGTAACAAACACGATTGAGAAGTGTTGCGACACACATTCGCCTACTGGATGCGTTCGAAACAGTTCGATAGAAGTTTTCTCCGTTCTCCTTATTCGTACATCCACGCAAAAATATTGTTTACCGAGAAACGAAACGATAAACACTTTTCGTTCGATGATGAATCGGGAATTAAATACAAAAAAAATTCTCGTTTTTGTTTTTTTTTTTTTAACGAAAAAAACGTTTCCGGAACGTCGTCATCATCATTGCATTTCCGCGTAATTTAAAATTAATTAAAAATAATAATAATTTTCTTTTTTAATTCGAGAATCGACAGATGGCGCTCTGCACTCGACGGATTCGAACCCGATAGAATTATAAAAGCCGTGTAATTAATATGCATGACGTAAGGAGCGCGAGCGCTAGTGTGACCGTACCCACATTACATTTAGGGGGAGGCGAGGGATCACCTCTCACCCACGTCAGTACAGGTGAGAGTTGGACGGGCGCCAGGTGAGAAACGCAGGATCTCCATGGCAACTGTGACGGGGGCGCATGACAAAATGTCATTACGTGCGACTTCGCTTCCTTTCCCCCAACAGCCAGGTAGGAGTGGGTTGCGATGTTGATGAGATTATAATATTACATTTATTTCGGCAATATCCTGTGTTCATCATACGTACGGACGTGTCCCGCGTTGTGTTAATAAGCGTGAAAACACCGGTGGGCGTACATTCGTTGTTTTTCTTCGTAAACAATGTCTCGAAAAAAAAAACAAATGTATAATAGAACAAAAAGAAAAACGAGTGTAAAATTCTTTACCTGTAATTAAAAATACTCGGCAGGTATTTTCGACACGTTCCTGGAGGGGTAAATTTATGTTTTATTCGTCTTTTCTTCCTCGCTTGTTTTGGGATTCGATACCACAGACTGGAACTAAGCCAGAAAACGTTCTGAGTAGTAGTATTTTCGAGAAAACAAGATAATAGTTTTTCCCTGGCGTACGACCGAACAGATGTTAGGAACCAAAAACATCGACCTATAACCCTCGTCTCCTTACAAACAAAACTACCGAAAACATACAGCGTCAATAGGGATGTTTGTAAACAGGGATAGGGGTCATGCTGTTTGTGATGAGCTCCTTCAAAAGAGAGGAAAAAAAGAATAAAAAAAAAAAAAAATTGGCTGCGAGAGCTAATTCGCCATCATTCTTTACACCCCGCTTTCTAAAACCCCCGAACGCTCCGCCCAATCTCTAGAGAACTTCTGTTTCTTTATAAACCCGTACAGAAAATCAGAAAATTGTAGAAAACTCGACTCCGCACGTAATTTCCCGTGAGGATACAAACGCAGGTGGCGAGAAGACAAACTGTCTTTTAGGTAAAAGTTTAAGAAAAATTCTTCGGTAGTAGTTAAAAATACATTTTTAATCGAGCAATAATTACAATTAAACGTGAGAACGAGGCGATTTGTGTGTATTCGCAGCGATGAACCTTCGTCCTACCCCTTCAGCACCGGGGTGGAGAAATACCGTCACGTCCACTGCCCACACTCCATCTTGTCCTTGGTTGGCATAGTAACCGTACCCGATTGTCTGACATCACGTTGACGTCATGGTTACGTCACCAACATCCTTGTTCGAATGCGGAACGTTTAGTCGCCTCTCCTTATTTTATTATCTAGTGGCCAAGTAACTAAATATTTTTTACCATCGTCTCGGGTGGGGATTTTTATACCCCAAAAACCTGTACAGACCAGTCTTTCACAATTAGACAGTCCCGAAGGGGGAACGGACAAAACTTGACATCTTTTCCTTTATCTCTCTAACCGTTTTGTTTTTAATATATATTGGTTTGCGAATTCTCGCTTTTATTAAATCGCTTTTTTATCGCCCTTGTGTGGCTGGCAGTCGTGCCTAAAGTGATTACAAAGCTCCCCAGTGATAGTAAAGCGCATTAAGTTAATGATTTTCCTGTGTGGTATTCCATTGGATCTCTTTAGCTCTTAGTGGATTAAGGATTCTCTCCATAATCCTATATTCTTATTAAACTTCCTCCCCCGCCGGAAAATTTCCCTCATCCCTCGTTCGGATTTTAAGAAAATATTAAAACTATTTTTCGAAAAAAAAAAAAAACTTTTACGAGCTCGAAAACCGATTTCTAATCTGTCATTAGACGACGTGTGCCACAGTCATGCTTCCTACTGTGTCTAATTGTTAACACTGGAAAGATAACAAACAATACCTGACAATATATTTATAATATACGTAAAATTCTTCAGAAAACTTTTATAATTATTCAGCAGAATTATTAAGTCAAAAATTTTGCCACTTTTCTCCACCGTGTTTTGATGTAGACAAATATGAAACCATTATTTGCGCTCCACATGAAATTATATTCACTAAGTGCATTGCATGAATATATTATGAATAAATTTATGTTATGTTGTATATATATATATTCACGCAACGTGTAGAAAATGGTACCCATTAACGTATAAAAAATATTTACAAACTGTATAGTAAGGCTCTACGGTCATGTAAACAGTGTCACACACGTAGAAAGAAGTGTGTGTAGAGACCTAACACTATCTTTGCATAGTTACCATCGAAAGGAAGTTTTCACTGCTGTGGGCGCGCCTAAAGTTTGTTAAAAATCCGCCCCAGTCTCGCATATTTTATATATACAATATATATAGCAAAACAGTATTTCCAGCAGCCATTTTAATAAATCATAATTAAAAATAATAATGAAACTTTACGACTTTGAACTCGAATAACACGGACGAACGAGAATATAAAATTAAAAAAAAAAAAGTTTTAATAAACAAAATATATCAATGAACGTAAATCGTAAAAAAAAAAACAGCGAAAGTTAAATTAATAATAGCAACTCGAGCGCGCACGTGCCGTTTGTTATAAAATGAAAGTGAGAGCAATTCACGTGACTACTCGACTATAAATAGCAAATAAGTCGCTTGTCTTTTTACTTAGAAATTAAAAAATAATAATAATAATAGAAATAAATAAATAAAATCGTAATTTTTAGACGGTTATTAAAAATAATAATAATAAATAAATAAAAAAAAACGATGACGATAATAATAATAAAAAAAATAATAATAATACAATGGCTATTATAGCATTTATGAAATATAAGAGAACGTACGTGTTGTTGAGCAGTTATCCATCTTTTTAATTGCACAAAGGCGATTATATTAATAAGATTCGAGGTTTGAAAACTTAAGTAAAATGCAATTTTCCGTTAGGGGAGGGAGTTTTCTTGAGTAAAACGATATAATTAACGGAGTAATTTTTTTCCTTCTGATTTAACTCCGAAGCGGAGTCGTGACTCGACCGCAAAATATATAAAAAAAAAAAAAGTGATGTTAATATTAAGGGGGGTAGTATATATATATATATTCGATGATTGTCGAGTGACTGGAGTCTCTACGTGTACAATCTGGCAAACGTCTTTTAGCTAATGAATTAGATAGGAAAGTGCTGCAACTTTCGCTTTTCTCCGGCTTTCTCCACGTCGAAAAGGAAAGTGGGCGTCGACAATGCGGATCTTGATTTGGTTACTGATCATTAATTACGTATTTATGAATCGATAACTATATATTGTAACTATCTAAACGGTAGATCTGTTTAACAGTAAGTGCTTAGTAACATCTTGTTGTCTAGACATCAGATTAGTCACTTTTTTTTGTCAATCGTAAAAAAATAGAATGCGGTATAAAATTACGCTGTTTACTGTTAGCGATCGAGCGAATTAACTTTATAATTTGCTTGTATTCACTATCTACGTGCTTTCTGTCACATAGGACTTATCGAGTAAGCTTATTAAGAAGAAACTTTATATGAATCCGATTAAACGACTTCTTCTCTTTCTTATAAAGCTTAACTGTTTATATTCGATTTACTGAAAGAATTTTATGCTTTATACGTTTGTTTTTATTGCATAAAAACAAAACGATTACAAATCATAAACATTCTTATTGCGATGATATATGGAGCGTGGCGGAGAAGCATCCGAAGGGGACGATTGGTTTTTTTTTGCCATTTTATCGCTGGTTAACCGAGATAAAATGGCAAAAAATAATCATTCCTTCAAATTTTTGCATATTTTAATCGCGATAGATACTTTTAGTAAGTTTAAGCTTATGTTTCGACGAATAATTTAACGAATTTTTGAATAATTAATTAATGTGTTTGTGTTTTATGTCCACAGATTATTATCACCGAAGAAGACAGGCCAAAAAAGACTTGAAAAAAGAAAGGAGACGTCGAGTAAACACGTAAAAAAAAATCAGACTGGCTTAACTATTAAAAATAACGTCACGAAACGTTATGGTAAATGAGAGACGTCACGCAACTTGAAACGTGTGTCTTTTCAGCATGCATTTCGGTCGAATAAAACTATAAAAATCGTATATATCCACGTGTGCCTAATTAATTAAGATTACTATCCAGTATGGGCAACTACTACACTTACACTACCTCGCATGGTTAGCGTGAAGCAATGGGTTAAAGAGAAGGAAATATTAAAAAAAAAATCCTCTCTACAGATCAATGAAACGAATCCTTGACTTACTTTATACGAAATTCTTTCTCTTACTGGTTTGAATAATATCGAATCAAGTTCAACGATGTCCATCAGAAACGACGTCACGTGACTTGGGTGTTACCATTTGGGCAAAACTAGGTCAGTCTCACGTGCGCGATCAATTCCCTTCCACGCCCTCTAAAACCGCTTTGATCCGAAGCGACAAGCAAAACGTGAATTTTTTTACCACAGTCTCGTTTCGTGAAGAGTGACGTGACGACCATGAAATTTACGACGGCGCATCTAATATTAGAATAAATATTAATGTTTGTGACGTAGTTCCAGCTTTATCGCTTCCGAAAACACATCGAATGTAATTTAGTTAAACAATGATTTTTCTTTACATCGAACAGACTCTAAAAACGAAAAATTTAGGAAAGAATAGGGAAAAGTGTGCAGAAATTATTCCTCGTGATACTGAATTAGTCTGGACTGTTACCAAATTTTCTCAGAACTGAATATTCTAAGAATACGATATTCGATAGACCGGTTTTGATCAGAATTTACGAATGTCGGGTTATTAACACAGTTATGTCGTAAACAACTAAGAGGAAATACCTTCCGTATTCTAGGATTTATCTTTATTATCGCGATGACATTGGTTTCGCGACCACAAACCTGACTATTTTCGTCTAAAATTTGGGTAAAGTTTTATATCGAACACGGTAAGTTATTTCCCTACGGGTCTGTTTAAAACTTATGTCCAATTTTTTTTTTTTTTGCCACACGTGGTAACGAAAATTCCACTTGGAGACAATTATGAGTATAATTTTTTAATTATTTCCTGGTATTACATGCAAATATTTTTAATATAATTCGCATTTTCCATGACCATATTTCAAATTAATTTATATTAAGTTAGATTTAAAACTTATTTTTAATGCTAAACAGTGTTTAATCGGTACTTAACTGTCGTTTGTTCTGACGATACGGTACTTAAAAAATTCTCGTAAAATGTTAAGAATATATATAAAAAAATATATATATTTATATAAAGATTCATTTAAAAGTTTAAGTAACGACTGTTGAGAATCTTTTCGAAAGTTTAAACACATCTTAAATTACGAGAGTTAACGGTATTTACGAGTAAACATTCATTTGTGGAAGAACATATTAGCGCAAACACACTTTAGAATATTTATAAGATTTATCGATCGTTGAAAATTTTTAAAACTTTATAAAATACCGAAAAAGAAATATTTAATAATCAATAGAAATTCCGTAGAATTTCTCTCTCTCTCTCTCAGGTACTGGAATAATTACTTTCTATGAATCCGGGACGAGGAAGACACGCTTTTTTTTTTATTTTATTTTTTATCTCAGTTCCTTAATTTCGCGTAACTTTAGCTGTTAGTTGAACAAACAGTGCAGCTGACAGATGCTGCTGCATCTCTTTAAAGGCAGAGATATCCAATTGCATCTACAGACTTTTTTACATATTTTTGTACTTTAGGAATTTTCCTACGAAACCGTAATTTCTGTAACGCGAGACCATTATTATAAATCAACAGCGGAACGTTTTATTTTTCTACTACAAAACGTATTTTTATTTTTTCCTTATTTTTAAAACGTAGACGGACGGGAATCCTGAATGATTTTCGGTCTGTTAAGATGAAAATAAAAAATTCCTTAAAACAATTAAGAACGTGTGGCTATTATCGATAAAAGAAACAGTTTACTCTTAAACATAATCGGGTGTCGGTTGTTAATTCTTCGAAGTAGTAGTAAGAGAGAAAAAAAAAATAAAAAATCAGAAGCTGGCTTTCTTGGAAATCAAAACACCGACAGAAAGAATCTCCCTCTCACATGGCACGTCATGCGGAATAGTTGAGTTAAGGAAATTTCTGATAATGTAAAACAGAAAAAAAAAAAAAAAAACGGAATAGTTGAGTTAAGGAAATTTCTGATAATGTAAAAAAAAAAAAAAAAAAAAAAGAAAAATGTTAACGATATAACGTATCAGTTATCGTTTATTCTTTCCGTACAGTTTTCAGAATTTAACCTATACCCTGCACGGAAAACGCGAAGTCTAATAGAAACGGTATTAGCTTTCTACAACGACCTTAAAACTGTTTAAATTCTAAATATTTTATCCGAACTTTCACACTTCTATTCAAATTAAGAAATACGTGCAAGTTCACGAAGTCCTTGAGCTTCATTCTCATTTTTATTTTTTATTTTTCTTGTGTTATCTACACGGATTTCCTTATCTAGAAAAACACAGTATCGTCGATAAGATATAAAAATAAAAAATAAAATATTGTATTATGATATGTAGAAATTAGTTGTTTTAGTAGTCTCTAGACCATATTATATTTAGAATTACAAGAATTAATCATAATCACGGCTCTAGTAATTCTATCCCAACTCGAATTGGATTCGTGGATCGTTATATCCGATTCAATTTATAGAACGGCTAATATAACATATAAATGCTACTGTTTATAAACATCTCCTCGTCGGAATGATCTTTGCCACTTATTATGAATGTACGTGGAAAGAAAAAAATGACGTTATTAAAAGAATATTGCTTGAATAGTTCGAAATAATAGAATCCCGCTACCGAGTTACGTTAATTGTTTATATTCACAAAAATACTTTTAAGTCGCGTACGAGACAACTAGTTTTTAAGCTTGAATACACTTCGAATCAATGTATTCTAAAAAAAAAAAAAAAAAGTGGAAACAAACAAGAAGAATCTGTAAAAAAATGTGGAAACAAACAAGAAGAATCTGTTACACGTGAAGACCAGAAAGGGGAAACAAACAGCAATGGTTTAAAAACTCCAGAAAAATAAAAATATAATCAATTTTCATACCACGTAAGGGGATAAAAAAATGTGTTTTAAACCATATATATAAAAAAGGATCATAATCAAAGAAATAAGTTTAAAATCCTTGCATGAAAATCAAAAAAAAAAAAAAAAAACTCCTTTAAACTGATGTTAGTAAGTAAAAGTCAGGGTTGTAAAAATGAAATCCTAGTATTTACACTTAAGAAAAAAAATCTTGCTTATTTTATCCCTCTTTATAAAGAGTTTTGAAAAACTCTATATAAAGAGGGGGATAAACAAATATATGAAGTCTCAAAACCCCATATAAAGAGGGAAGAATAAACAAGAAACTGAAATTTCAAAACCCTTTATAGGCCTATAAGAAGGATGGTATAAAATCCTATATAGAAAGGGGTATAAACAAGGAAAAAAGAACAATTTTAAAACCCTTAAATAAAAAGGACAAATAATTGTAACAGTCTTTAAAATCCATATAGAAAGGGGAAATAAGTGATAGTCTTTAAAACCCATATAGAAAGGGGAAACAAGTAATAGTCTTCAAAACCCATATAGAAAGGGGAATAAGTGGTAGTCTTTAAAAAACCATATATAAAGGGAGAAACAAGTGATAGTTTTCAAAACTCATACAGAAAGGGGAAACAATTGATAATCTTCAAAAACCATATAGAAAGGAGAAACAAGTGATCGTCTTAAAAAACCAAATAGAAAGTGGAAACAAATAATAGTCTTCAAAACCTATCTAGAAAGGGGGAAATAAGTAACAGTCTTCAAAACACATATAGAAAGGGAAAATAAATAAGAAAAATAATAGTTTATATAATTTCAAACTCATATATAAAAATGGAAAATAAGTTTCAAATATTCTAATCTATAACCTTCAATATGAGGAGAGCAAACAAGAATATGGCAAATGAGAGTATTTTCGAAATTCTTCCAATTCGATAAATAATCCGGATCACATTCTAATTAACCAAATAGAAACAAAACGTCATTTTATATCTACCATTGACAAAAAAAGAAATTTTGTCTTCTTCGCGTAAGTGTAACTAAGGAAACTGATAATCTTCTTTTACAGACTAATTGTTTATCGTTTAACCGTAACCGATTAGAAATATTTTTAGAAATTTATATAAATATATGTTTTCAAAACACCATTGGGAAGATCTTTTAAAAGGTTAAAAAAAAATTTGATTGATAATAACTAGGTAATAAGATGAACGAACAATTTCGAAACCGCTGAGCGATAAAGCGTATAAAAGTGGTTTCTAACGGGAGGATCCCCTTTTATCTTTAATAATAAGGGAGGAAAGATGCTAAACGTGATTCGGATAATGTAACAAATAAGATTATCACCCTAGGCCAAAACGCCTTAAGGAAGTACTAAAAACAGAAAACTTTTCGACGTAGTATGATATCCAATTTTTCGTTTAGTCGAGCGTGAGAAAGACAGAAGAAAGAAAGAAAAAAAACAGCAATAAATTATACAAAAATAAACACTCATTCTTAATCGTTGGAAAAATGTTTATTTTAGTAGATAATCTTATTTTGCCGGGAGGCTGAGAGAGTTTAATGTTTTCTTCTTACTTAAAACAAAAGACGAGATTCATTAATCTTTCGGTGACGTCACCGGTATGATAAAAAGTGACGTCATCTTCTGGATAAACTAAATACTGACATCATCACTCCTACCTTTAAACATTATTTGTGTGTGTTGTGTGCGCGATTCGATCGACTCGGCTTCTGCAGGTATCGAAATTTGGGGTTAGGCGCCTGCGCGTAAAAGGACACCACCCCCACTTCGGGTCACGTGAACGCTTTCGGGAACGCAGCCAGGTACTAAAAATAACTACCACACTATCAAGGTCGCTCTTTATTGACCTATCTCCATGTCTCACCCAGTGAATCTCTCTCTCTCGCTCGCACTCTTCTCCTTCCGTGACCTTTAACCTTTTTAAACGGTAGAAAGTTTCGCTTTAATCAATAATCAAGTTGTGTAGGACATTTTAAAATTCCCGAAGAAACGAAAAAAAAAGAACAAAAACGACTATTCGTTCTCGATTTTTAATAAATAATTCCTAGCTTGTTTTCCCTGTTGGTGAATAGAGAGAGAGAGAGAGTTTGCATATCCCAGTCGAACCTATTTCGTAATTTGATTATGCAGATTTATTTTTAGAAACTATCTAAATATAGATTTCCTATATGATCTATTTTTATATCTAAAATATCAAAACATACGAATATCTAAAATATAAATATCCATTATTAAATCTATACAGAAAAGATAATTTAGATGAAAAATATCGCGCTGCACGAATAATATCACAAAAAAATTTTTTTTTACCAAGGTCTAAATATAGGAAAAATAAAACAATTTTTTTTCGGTTTCTAAAAAAAAAAAATTTACAAATAAAAAAAAATCAAATAATAATTCTGACGTCAGCAGTCGCGCTAATTATAATTTATAATAACGAAGACCGCTATCGATGCAGACATATTATTGATAGTTATGGCAGATTGACTATCAGCAGTAGTTTTATTATTGATCCGAGCTTTTAATACGATAGAAAATATTATCGTTACCTATACCGTAATTATCGTAAAATTAAATTAAAAAAAAAAAAAAATCTACAGAATTTTTAAAGAAATTCTTCGCAGTTTGATATTGCTGTTTATTCGAGTATAAAGCGAAGGACGTCGTTTCTGTATCGTTATAACGTTTATTTTTTATTTTATTTTTTGTTATCATTTATTATAAAATCAAATTTTATGCAATTTTATGCAGCGTAACGTCGTTATTTATGCCGTTTAATCTATTAAAGCGTCTGACGTCTTTTTTTTTAAAACGTAATCATGGTGCAGAAACGACAATAACCAATTTTTAAAAACAACTCGATGATGTAAGTGTGTGTTAAGTATACAAATCGTTCATCTCTATCGTTCCGTTCCTTAAGTTTATTGTTTGGAACGGATTGATTTCTCTTTAAACGCCATTGAAAAGCGTTTTCTGTCCTAATTTCTAACGGATAAACGTACTTACGTGTCTCGTCACATACTGTCCATTAAATTTTATAAAAATATTCAATCCTTCGGTTACCATTTTATCGACAAACACTCGCAGTATTGACACGACGACATTACCTTCGACTCTGTTTAATGTTAACAGATAATGAAGAGAGAGAGAGGAAGGATGACTTTGAGCTAAGCCAGAAGGTGTGGCAATCCGTTCTTGATATTGATAAGCATCCTGTTTTGTAAATATAAAACTTGAGCTTTATGCGGAAACGTTATGCTGTATATTCGATGATGTTTAAGAAGATAGAAAAACGACAAAAATGATATAAAGTTAGACATTTTTCTACTCGAACGAGAAAAGAGATAGAGAGAGAGAGAGAGAGCAGCATCTTCTAAACAGAAAAATTGATGTCATCTTTTATAAAAGGGCCTACCTCAATCGCAAAGATTTGATGTTATTGCCGAACGTCAGATTTATGTTCTTCAAGTATATGATGATAGTCTTATAGGGAAGTGGTCCAGACGTCCATTTCTAAGCATGTTTGTTTCGTTACGAAATTTCTTTTTTTGTGAAGTAGAATGCTACAGTCAATCATTGTTCAGAGCTTTTATCCAAAGACGTCATATGCTCTGTTGGAGTTCTTTAGCGGCGAAAATGGTATCTCTA
The DNA here is from genome assembly GCA_000484575.1 of Olivierus martensii. NCBI lineage: Eukaryota > Metazoa > Arthropoda > Arachnida > Scorpiones > Buthidae > Olivierus > Olivierus martensii. Next base: position 104,292 of record AYEL01076573.1, read on the forward strand.
CTTGTGGGGGGAATATATATATGTTTCTATATAACGTAATAATATAACTCGACTAAAATTTTATAATACAGTAATTCGATTCGAATGTATTCCATTCTGTCATGCTTCAGATACAACAAGAAAAAAAAAAAGATGAAGTCGACGGAAGAACTTTGAATCTTTCACGTGTGGGAGACAAATTAACAGCGAGCATACCGTTGCTATGACGATGGGTGACGTCACCGAACTCGACTTTCTCCTTCCAAGCGAAGGGAAAGTACGCTGACGACCACATCCGAAATGATTCTAACCACTCGAAGCGCGCATGCTCGGATTCCAAGCACTCCTCTAAAGAATATGATATCGAAACCTTTAGAAGTGTATATTTTTCAATTAAAAACCAACCAACGCCGGTTTTATTTCAAAACTTACAACAGTATTAAACACGCTCTGTGACATTTCGAAATATGACAAGCTAACTCTTTGTCAATAACAAAAGACTGTATTGTTTTCGAACAGAGCTTAATACACTAAAATAATACAAGCACACATCGCTAGATGGTGCCATGATATCAAAGCACATTTCTAATATAGATTCGTCTTTAAAAAATATAAAAAAACAACACACACATACACAAACACATTCTTCTACATGTATTCCATTGTACAGAAAAATAAGTCTAACGTCCAATATCTTCTTATCATCCCAACCATGCGTAGCAGTACATACATTACACAATCACACACAATCATAAATGGTCTTTGACATGGACGGGTCGAAGCGATAAAAGTTAATATTATTTTTATGTAAACATTTTCCATTAAAATTTACGAGTGAATTTTTTGCCAAAATTCTAACAACAATACCAGCCGTGTTTACGTATATATTATATACACACATATATATTTTTTCTAATGACGTAACGGTAAATCAGGTGTTGTCGGATTTTTGTCTAAAAGTCTAACATTAATCGGGCAGATCGAAACTCGTCAGCTGATCTTGGCTGCATTGCGGTTGCTGTACTAACAACACCAGCTTTTTAAAAATCAACACGATCTATCAAACACAATCTACTGTAAAGACGTCGGTTATAATTTTCGACTTCACCCACGAGTGTGTATCGCATCCGATAGTAGTCACTTCCTACTACTACTAGAACCTCAACGCTGATAGGCCGACGAAACAGTAGACAGTAAGGTCTATTTTTATTCCGACGCACACTTTAAATAGTTTTAGACGGAAGAAAACTCACCTTGGCGTCGATCCGTTGGTCTATTTTTGTATAGGCTACTCACAGCATATACGGTACTTCGAGTAAGTGTATTGCAAGTAGTACCAGTTTGTCGTCGAGTATCAGCCACCGCTTCCGATGGCGGTTATAGCACTGAAGAAATAGTCCCAAAACCAACGACCACTGTACACGTGTGCGTTCGTACCTTCACTTACGGAATGTATCACAAAATCATACGTGCAAACGGATAAATGCGAGAAGGGGCGAGTAAATCGGTCCAGGTCGAAAGTTAGCCTGGTCGACGATGACGTAGTGTGATGTCAGGCACCGTATGCAGAACTGCGCAGAGGATGGTAGATAATACGCTAGCAGCACTTATACACGGACCTTGGCTGAGCTTGCGTCATATGATTAGCGGATCTCAGCTGATTGAAAGCGTGCTTCGGAGCTACCTCTTTATCATCTATAGTTCCACTATGCGCTGCTGCAAAACCTTTATAAAGTTTAATCGAGTTTCGCTGCTGCAAGTAAAAAAAAGGAAAAAAAAAAAAATTGCACTGCCGGCAAAACGTCATTTAAATTTTTTAATACAATAATAAAACACTTAAAATGTACTTTTACGCGAGAAAACATAAACATCAAATGTTTTTCTCTTTCTCCTCTTTTTTTTTAATATTTTCTTATTTAAAAAAACATAAACAGTTTTTTAAAAGGAAAAATTTAATATCCTCTTCTACGAATAGTAATTAATTATAAATTACAATATAATATTTTAACAGTTTTTTAAAAGGAAAAATTTAATATCCTCCTCTACGAATAGTAATTAATTATATATTACAATATAATATTTAAATTTAATAAATGATTAAACAAAATTTAAATATTTTATAAAATTAACAGGTTGTTTATCGAAGTTCATTCTTTTTATTATTAATCTTTGACCTCCAGTTAGTCGGTAATACGAATTTTATCGAAGTTGCCGATAAAAATATTAAAGATAAATAAGAGAAATAATTATTTGTCCAAAATAAAAAATTGATAATGAAATTTAAAAATAATTTCTGTAAGTAAAAATATCTTTAATTATCTTCGAATAAATCCATACACGTAAGATTAAAGGATCTGTTATTTTTTATTATTATTTGTTACTGTTAAGAATTCGCTTTAAAATAACAGTTTATTATTATTATTATTATTTTTTTTTTAATAAAATTATATAAAAATGAAAGGAATGTATGTACTAATATGTATTACACTAATATAGCGGTAACAATCTAAAATCCACTCGTGGTATAATCCATTATCTTTATCAAAAAGTCGTTTCTCTATTAATTCTTTCGTAAAATCCTTAAAAATCGATATTTCGATGTTTTTAACGTCAGCTGTTTAATGACGTCATATTCTCTCCACAATGTCGTCCGCCATATTGATTTCTCATCATAAGACTTCCGTACGAATCTCGTTTTTACTCGAAACATAAAATATACTTCGATGTATAGTTATATATATATTTTTCTTTAAATATATAAAATTTGCGGATAATACTTATTTAATCTGTTTAAAATTATTAAATTTTTAGTTTAAGTATATGCAAAAAAAAAAACAAGAGTAATATTTTGCAAATGTTTTTTGAAGCTATCTTCTTCAAGATATAACGGATATCTTTGCATATCTTAAGGCTGTTGGCCTATACCTCTGTATTTTTGCAGGTGTGTATCTTATATGTATTTAAACGCTTATTTAAAAAACTAAAGAATAGTCTATATATATTTTCAAATAATTAGGGCATCTTGAAATTATTAATTTTTTTATGAACACGGTACGTTCATCTTTTGAATGAATATATTTTAAAAAAATTAGATATTTTTATAATTTTTTTAACTCTAAAACAATTTATATCTCTGGATATAATACTTTTTATTCCTCCATCAAAATTTAAGAAATGTTAATTACGTTACATACGTCAAAGTGATAATTTAAAATATATGACGTAAATTATTTTATAAATTTCACATATACAGCTGTTGTGTAACTGAAATTTACAAATTTTATAAATCGAATTCTATTTGTGTATCTGAAATTTATTATTATTATTATTAAATCTGAAATCTATTTGTACTACTTGAAATTTATTATTTAAAAAAAAAAACTGAAATCTATTAGTAGTGTATCTGAAATTTACTATTTTATATGCTGCGATCTATTTGTGTACTTGAAATTTACTATTTTATAATTTGTAATCTATTTGTGTACCTGAAATTTACTATTTTATAATTTGTAATCTATTTGTGTACCTGAAATTTATAATTTTAAATTTTTACTTTATATGTGTATTTGAAATTTACAATTTTGAATTCCGTTTTCTATTTATGCGCTTTTTCGAAATCTATTTATATGTGTATTTGAAATTCACAATTTTGAATTCCGTTTTCTATTTATGCGCTTTTTCGAAATCTATTTTTGTGTTCCTGAAGTTTACAATTTGTAACTTTTCAGATTATATGTATACCTAATATTTATTATTTAAAAATCTATTTTTGTACTTTTTACCGTATATAAAGTCTATAATTTTAAAGTTATACAATAGGAATGACGTTAGATATCAAACTGTTTGAAGTTTAAATTTAACTTATATACGTCAGTTTGAGATGCATCGTGAATATGTAAAAATTTAATATTTTCTTATGCATAAATTATATATACAGTATAAAAAAAGAATTTAACAAAGAATTATATAAATCAATCACATAAAAGTTTTTTAAACCGGTTTATTAAAGAAAATATTTTTATAAACAATAAAAAATATTTCCAATCCGACCGAATGTTGATAACATGTTTATTTAAATATAAAAAAAGGATGTTTGTAAAACGATAAATAGCGTAATTTCATAAAACCCGAATATCTTATTCTATCTATACAAGAAAAATCTTAAATGAAAGAGTTATTCAAATATTTAATTTACTAACTTTTATATCTCTAGAGAGTATCACTCTATTCAACTCCTTCGAGAAGCAAAAGAAATTATCTTCAGGATAATCGATACTAAAATTGAAGTTCTTAAATCTCGTATATCTACTTTTTCGTAGAAAAATCGACATTGGCAACGAGATCTCGAGTAAAGTAATGCTTTGGAGCTGTATAAAAGATTACTGTATTACCTTTCATTAATTAATTTATTACCTTTACGTAAGTTGTCGATGGTATAACAGTCACGTTTTTCTTAAATTAAACTTTATGGCCCGTTTACGCTATTTTTAATTTAAAAATTGCTTTATATATAAGCTTATATATAAGAAGTATTTAAAAATTGATTTTTTGGCTTTTATATATGCTTTTATTATTACGTGTTATTTTTAATTATCGCTTATGCATTCTGATAAAAATTTATCAGTGGTTACTGAATTAAAAATGGCACAAGCAGAAGTTTCGTGGGGGGTTTAAAGAACATCACGCGATTATCGTGCAGGTTAAAAACTTTTATACTAACCAGTAAGCAAATGATATCTGTTGTGTATCTGAAATTTATTATTATTGTTAAATCAGAAATCTATTTGTACTGCTTGAAATTTATTATTTAAAAAACTGAAATCTACTAATAGTGTATCTGAAATGTATTACTTAAAAAAACTGAAATCTATTAGCAGTGTATCTGAAATTTACTATTTTATAATTTGTAATCTATTTGTGTACCTGAAATTTATAATTTTAAATTTTTACTTTGAATGTGTACCTGAAATTTATAATTTTTTAATTTTTACTTTATATGTGTATCTGAAATTTTGTGCTGAACTCTTTCGTACGCTTCCCACATATTTTTTTTTTTATCCAAGTTTAATATCGAGAGATAAAAAAACATGAAAGCCAACCGAAGAAAAAACAACTATTTACAAACATTAATAATAATTATTTAACTTCATATGAATATAAAACTCGAATTATTATGAAAGAACACGTTATTTTTATGAATAGAAAACGGCCTTGAACGGAGGCAAAGAAAATAAAAGTAGTCGCGATGTAACAAAAGATAATACTCGCTGCTGTAGTCTAAATGTTAAAAGCAGTCAGTAGCCTTTAAAAAATAAAAAATTACCCTTAAGCTAGAGTTCTGGTTTGAAACCGATAATTGAGCAATCGAAATTTTCAGAAACAATATATAATTGCAAATTTGCAATAAGTTTTTAAGTATGGTTATAGTCGATGCTAAAATTTCGTGACTTACAATGACCCGACTGTGCGTATCCACCTTGCTCTCTTTCGCGATCGTTTACAGGTATCGACTACATCAGAAAAAAGAAAAAAAAAGTAGGTCTGCAGCAGCATTTACTCTCATTATTTCACTTCAAGGTGTTAAAATTCGATTTCGTGATTTAAACGCACGCATTTCGTAATATACTTTTTAAAACCAGAAATGTTGCCGACTTACTGAAACTCGATCACGTGATTACCGCCGGATGATCTTCGAAAATTTCCTTTTTTTCCGCTTACCGTTGTGTAGTGTAGTAAGAAGGAGGAGGAGAAAAGGAAGAAGGGTGGGAATAAATCGGCCCAAATCATCCCGAGCTCGACAATCATTCAACGTTTTTGACTTACTGAAACTCGATCACGTGATTACCGCCGGGTGATCTTCGAAAATTTCCTTTTTTTCCCGCTTACCGTTGTGTAGTGTAGTAAGAAGGAGGAGGAGAAGAAGAAGAAGGGTGGGAATAAATCGGCCCAAATCATCCCGAGCTCGACAATCATTCAACGTTTTTTGATACTATATCTATCAAGTGGAGACGGAGTGGAGAATATTATTATTCAGGCTCGGTTCGCTGTCATTCTGTGTATGTGCGTGTTACCATGACGACGACCTAGTTGCTTCAATTTAACCTTTTTCGGATGTGTCGGACTGAAAACAAATGAAATGATCGACCTTGGTCCTGCATTGATTCGGGACCGGCTCGTCTCTTACTAATTTTTTTTTATTTATTTATTTTATCAAATTAAGAAAAATAAGCAATTTTTTTTTCTTCTTCTTTACGAAGTTACCTTTCGCTGAACTTCTTCAACGACTCATTTTACACATTTGGATCAGTTAAATGCGTGAAACAACGAAGTGTAGCGAGACTGTTTTCTCTCTTTTTTTGTACCAATTTATCATTTTATAGATTTTACGTTTAGTTTAATATTTAAAAGGGAAAATAACTCGACTACTCTACTTATTTTATAATGTCCGAATTATGTGCTGAAACAATTTTATTATTATTTTTTTTTAAACGTCGGTATTCGTAAATTAAAATTTGTTGATTCATAATTAATGATATTAATCAAAACATCGGACTTATCTCTCCTATTTTTTTTTTATTATCTCGGATGATATAATCGCTTTTTTTATAAAAATTCTGTCAAGTTTTAAATATGCCTGAAAGTGAAATTCGCTTTCTAAAAATAGGAATTTCTTCATTAATATCGATGAAAAATATTTATTTTAAACGCTACAAACTCATTATTAATGCTCTCACATATATGATATAACCTTTCTAGAAAGAAATATCTTATTTTCTCCCCAATATTCGGTAGATTATCCCTAAAATCGGAAAAAATTTCCTTAGACACGGTAAACATTTTTAAATACGTATCTAATGGCACAAAGCGTAATTTGTCTATTTTTTTTTTTTTTCCTGTTTTAATGACTTTAAAAATGTAAAAAAAATTCTATATTTATATATTCTTGATTAAAAATAATTTTTCAAAGCACGAATTATACACACCTTTCGCTTCAAACACTTACGACGTTATAATTTATATAAGTTAATTCTGAAACAGGAATAGATTGTAGCAACACATTAAATTAAACTTGGAGATGGAAGTCACGAATGGAAACGTTTATTTATTTTCATCTTGGGACTCGTTTTTTTCTCTGTTTTTTTATTTTTTTCCCCCAGCACGGAGTCGCTAATCACGTGCTAACTGTGAATCTCTATTTTTAATTACTGCGTTAGACGGACGACATTCGATAATGTTCTCGTCTGATATCTCGTCACAGAACTCGTAACATAATTATGAAAGAGCAGCAAAAAAAAAAAAAAATTCATGTTTGCTTCTATGCATAGTTTTATAGACTTTGCGTTATTCTGTTAGCACACCTGCAAGGTTAGACTCGACCTAGTGTCGATAGGTAATGCAAAACGTTTAAAACTGTCTCCATTTTGTTTTACACTCCTGTAACTCTTCTCTTTAGAAAAGAGTAGAATACAGTTTGTACTCTTCTCGTTAAATGGGTCTATAACTAGATTAACGATTTAATTAATTCGCTTGGTAATCCAATCGCGAAGATCTGCAACACGTGATTTTTTTAAATAATAATAATAATAATAATAATAATTCGAATACGATCTTAATTAACTTTTAATGGCTTATTTTTTGCCAGACGTAGAAAGATGTTTAAATATAAATGGCTCGGATCTAATTATAATTTCCGATTTTTGTTTGCTTCCAGTGTGTGTAACTATAAACAACGAGTGGGTGTAAACAACGTTTAGAGGTCCTCCAGTGCGTTTGTTTAGCTGTAACTTGGGTAAATAAATATGCGTGAAAGCCAACATTTCCTTTTTTTTTTTTTTTTTTTTTAAAAATGTTTGTTGTATTTTTTTTTTTTTTTTTTTTTTTTTTTTTTTTTTTTTTTTTTTTTTTTTTTTAGTTTAAAAATGTTTGTTGTATTACGGAATCCGGAATTGAATTTTTATTTCTTTCTTCTTCTTTTGTAGTTCGTTTTAAAAACATTTCGACCGTTTTAACATAATTCCGTTTTAAGAAAATGTGGCGGACAACTGCCGACTTATAATCTTCTTTTGATAAGTAACTCTTTGATAAAAAATAGCAAACAAATGAGCGATGCAGGACTGTGCACACAATGTTTCACTTTGCTTAAAACCAACAAGTTACCGATTTTACGATCAACCGAAATGAGTTAGTCGGATTAAAAAGAATATTATAGATATAATTACCGAATCGTTTTATGGTAACGTTTCTACGTAGCGGCGGTTCTTTTGTGTTTCTGAAAGCTCTCCTCGGATTACCGAAAATCTGGCCGGTTGATGACGTGTTATCACGTGATTATCACGACATCGCTGCCATTTTTTTTTCTTTCTCCTCCTCCTCCTCCTCCTCCTCCTCCTTTTATTTTTTATTTTTAATTTTATCTCGAACACAGATGCTCCCTCATCATTCTCTCTTCTGCGCGACTTATATAATATATATCCTAGCAATTTATCGCAGTAACTTAGAGACAAAAATTTAATTTTGTATACGTAGCGGCGTATATCCTTTGACGAAATATCTCGTTAATTATCTCTTAACAATAGAAAAAAGAAGAAGAACGTTAAAGTCTTTCGCATCGAGTTCGTCACACCGCCAGTTTGTAACAGTAAGAAAAGTGTCGTCACGCTTAAATTCCGAGTATTTCTTTGGACGAACGAAGAAAACAAAACACAAATACGTCTAATTATTAAAAATAATTCGATTTGGTATTTCTAAAACAGAATAATAAACCGATATCGAGCAGTATTAAAGTAAGCTATCGATCACGCGAATCAGGAAAAGATGAATGATATCACACAGGCCACAGTTTGTGCATTCTGTTCAAGCAATTCTCGTTATGAGAGACTCCTTGACGAGCCACGCCCTCTCCTACAATCGAAATGGTGACCTTTCCAAAGTTGACAGCTAACCTAACGATACACATCACATCTCAACCAGTTATTATATTAATTTATGGATAAACCCGCTATAGCAATATTCCTTTATTAAAAAAAATACATGCAGCCTTAATGCTAATGCCTATCCTTCGATGTTTTTAATATTTTAGAAGCGAAAGATATGTCGAGTACTGGAACAACTTCGTTAAAGTTATGAGCCGACTCCTTGGTCAAAGTGGAAAGAGTATTAACTCTTTTTTCCAGTTTTAACTGTCTGTCTCTCTCTCTGCAAATTTTCCACTTCCGCTATTACAACGATTGCCAATGGAATATTTAATCTGGTTCTCTACCAAAACTTATTAAAATTTCATCGACTTTTCTCACATAATGCAGTTTATTACATAATCACCAGTGACCAGTGGATACTGCATATAAAAAATACTGTTAAAACATTCCTTAATTTTTTTAAAGATTTTTTAAAAATTTCTTTGCATAACTTTCTATTTTTTGCGATCAGCAACACGATCTGCTCAAATCTATGCAGATGTGCAATTGAACTCGTTAATGTTCGACCATAATACACTTAATTTGTTTTTATTTTTATTTTTATTTTTTTTTGTAGGAATATCCGTTATGTCTAAGAATTTTGGGAAAGAAGTCGATGTAGCAGATAAGTCATGGATGTTTTGTTCAGATCAGAACTAATCAAGAACTGAATCAGAGTCGAAGCACAGATACAACGACCTACACTATACGCGCAATTGACCTTTGACTTACAGTAAGGTTTTTTGACAATAGGCGACAGTGACAAGTCCAACCAGACGGTCGACTCTAATTGGTCGACCTTGTTCTCTCCACTCATGTCATCCGATACATTACGTTCTCCAATTCATCACTCCCAAAACTAAAAACTAAATACCCGGATTTTATATATACATTGCACACACACACATACAGTATATATATATATCCATCGGTTTTGCATGGGAGTAATAAAACTATAAACAAGGTAAAACATAACTTTATTCAAAGTTTATTAATAACTGGTTTTCTGACGTCATCCTCTGTGGTAATAATGGTGTCATTGGAAATATTGGCTACCATCCAATGAATTGCTTGGCAAAGTCGCCATTTATACAAATATATGCAACAGATATTTCTATACAAATTACAAACTAAACACAAATGATAAATTTATTAACTTTAGCGTGTTTCCATATACTTGTCTCTCTCTCGTACGCTCTGTTTGTATACCAATAAATATAATATAAACACAGTTTCGGATGTTGCTATTTTAATTTTGGAATTTATTTTATTTTGTATTTTTTTTTTATTTTTTTTGATCAGTAGAAAATTATACGCTTCTATTGCGAAATTAATTTTTACTTTCCTTTTTTTTATGTGTGTGTGTGGATAGGTATAAATTCAGACAACGACCGCGTGTCGATCGAATTACTATAGCAGCAATATGGCGACGATTGTGTTTGTACTCTACACTGACGTTCTTGTTCTCGACCACGAATAAACAAACTGTCCCACTACATCCCACTTCAATTGTAACATAATAACACCATTGATACGTTCCAAGGATTTGGTTCCGTGAAAATGTCGCGCATTTTTACCCCCTTTCTCCTTCCTTGCATAAAGAAACAAACGTTTATAAATCTTTTAATATTGTGTCCATACTTATACATTTATTATTATTTTTTTTTTTTATTTTTTAATATATGAGTTATTGAAAAATTTAACAATATAGATATGGAGACAGCGACTAAAAAAAATTAAAAAAAAAAAAAAAAAAATTGGGGAGTCTGTATAATTCTCTCTCATTTATTAAAAAAAAAAAAAAAACAGTATCAGATCGTTTGATAAAGATCTGATAGCGAGCAAAAGTTTAATCTAAATCTTATCTGGAGGAGATTATAAATTATGCAAGAGCTAATTAAGGTTTACAAAATATTCTGATAATGCTACAATAAAATCAAATATACTTATTAGATTCTTCATGAATTTATTATTAAAAACTGAGTAATGTTGTTTAATAAGATGAGGTAGAGAGAGACGTGCTTGAATTTTTGATGATCGAGAAATTCGGAAAAATTATTATTATTACGTTGAAATTCTTCAAGATTAAAAAAAAAAAAGAAAATGAAGAAGCCAGTTCGAAACATTCGATAAATTTGTACGATGCTCAAAAAATAAATGACAAGTACGAGGTTCAAAAAAGATGTTCAATAAATATCGAAATGACGGAAAATCCCGCAAAGTGAGGTTTAAAATGTTCGATAAATGTCGAATCTAATGGTAGAAATGCTGAGAAATGTTCCAAACCAGGTTTGAAATGTTTAATAAATGAAGAAATCAACGTTTGAAAGTCTAAAAAATGACACAAACTAAGATTCAATATGTTAAATAATTGTCGAAATTAACGCTTGAACCACTGAAAAATGCTCCAAACGAAATTCAAAATGTACAATAAATATCAAAATTAATATTCAAAATCTTGAGACTGAATGCTCAAAATTTTGAAAATAATCTTAAACTAAGATTCGAAATGTTAAATAAATATCGATTCTGTAGTTCGAAATGCTGAAAAATGCTCCAAATCAACTTCGAAATGTTCAATAAATATCGAATTCAATATTAGAAATTCTGAAAAATGACCCAAACCAAAATTCAGTATATTAAATAGATTTTGAAATTAATATTTGAACTGCTAAAAAATGCTCCAAATAAGGTTCAAAATGTTCAATAAATTATCAAAATTTATGTTTAAAATTTTGAAAAATCTTAAACCAAGGTTCGAAATGTTCAATATATATCGAATTCAATGTTAGAAATTTTGAAAAATGACCCAAACCAAAGCTCAAAATGTTCAATAAATATCGATTCTGTAGTTCGAAATGTTCAATAAATATCGAATTCAACGTTAGAAATCCTGAAAAATGAACTCGAACCAAGGTTCAAAATATTGAATAGATTTCAAAATCAATGTTCGAAATAATCAGAACCTTCGACCCGAATCAATGTTCAAAATGTTTAATATACTGCACATCTAAATCGATATTCGAAATATTCAACAAAACTCGAAAATCGGGTTCCAGATGTTCAACAGAAATCGAATCTATATTCAAAAATGACTGGAGGCAAGGCTCAAAATAATAATAATAATAATAAAAAAAGAATAGATTGAAATCAAGTCTGAAAAAGTAATAAAAACAAAACACGAAATGCTTAAATTTTTAAGGATGTTCAGAATTAAATCTAATGATTTTTGATATCTTCATATCTTCAAAAAATTAATTAGGGAATTTTAACAAAACGATATTTTAATAGTCTTTCGTCTACAAGAATTTTATTTTGACTTATTTTAAATCTCTGGAACCTATACCTGGATATATTGAATAACAAGTAGAGGCATACATAATTAGTAAGCGCATACATATATATTGCTAAAATGAAATAGCGACCTTGTTAGGTCAAGGTATAATCGAGAGAGAGAGAGACACTTCGCTCGTTCTGGTCCAATTGATCTGAAATAGGAGAAACATAACGACGAAAGCTATTTCTTTGATCCGTAACTGTAAAAAAGATCAGTTTTGCTTTGATTTTAGTCGTTTTATAATAACCATAGTAATAATAAAATAATAAACGAACTTCGAACTGTATAATTAAACGATTTTTAAATTCGCAAATCAACTATTGTTGCATCTAATAAGTTAATTACACTTCTCAGATTATGGTTTTGCATAATGTCACAAAAGAGAAAAATTATTTTAATAATAAAGAACAAAATATTGAGCAGAGAAAGAAAGAAAAAAATTGTATAAAAGTTTTTAATTACTGTCACACGAACTCAAATATTGTTACAGCCGATAATTACTGTAACAATAGGATTATTTGCAAGTTTAACTAACAATAGAAAGCATTATACGATTATGTTACAACAATTCTGTCATTAATTTTACCTTAAATCAATTAAAAAAAAAAATATTAAACGAGAAAAATAATCGTAACTCTCACTCTCTAATTTATATATTTATATACATATAAGATGCTAATTCATATCCTAAAATAGCACGAAGTATTTTAAAATATCAAATTCTATTGTGAAGAATGACAACTTTGATGTTAATTAAAAGTGTCGCCAGAATTGGAGACATTTCAGACGTCACGTGTTTTACAATGTGGAAGAGGAAATGAAACGTTGTATATATATATATATATATATATATATAAATTTCACAAATATAATAAAAATAAAAAAATAAAATAAAATTGGCAAGGTCGTAGTATTGTTCTGGTAAGAAATACTAGTAAAGATTTCCTTTAATGTAATTTATGGAAGTAAAAATTCTGTGAAGTTTATTCAGTCGTATCATTAATAACTAAAGGTCGAATTTTCGACTTAAGTTGACAGCATTTTTTATTTTTATATATTTTTTAAACAATCTAATATCTTAATTGTTCGGCGAGTTTTCGACAACGAGAGTGTACTTAAGAGGGAATTTATGGTGAATGAAACGTGACGTTTACAACGTACTAGCAACAAGATCATAAAAGAACAATAAACGAGATTCTCTTCTAACAATTCGATGTTTTATCGCTCGTTTTCTATAATTGCTTATCTTGGATTGTCGTCTAAAGTAAACACAGAATTTAAAACTGCTATTTTTCCCTATTTAAAAAAATTATTTTGAAAATTCTCAATATATATAATTATTATATATATATATATATGTAAGATAATCTGCCAATGCCAATAAAGTACAGCGTACTTTTTATTATTAATATTAATGCTATTTTTCCCTATTTAAAAAAATTATTTTGAAAATTCTCAATATATATAATTATTGAGACTTTCCAAAAATATTGAGACTTTTTTCTTACATTTATATATATATATATATACATGTAAGATAATCTGCCAATGCCAATAAAGTACAGCGTACTTTATTATTATTAATATTAATGCTATTTTTCCCTATTTAAAAAAATTATTTTGAAAATTCTCAATATATATAATTATTGAGACTTTCCAAAAATATTGAGACTTTTTTCTTACATTTATATATATATATATATACATGTAAGATAATCTGCCAATGCCAATAAAGTACAGCGTACTTTATTATTATTAATATTAATGCTATTTTTCCCTATTTAAAAAAATTATTTTGAAAATTCTCAATATATATAATTATTGAGACTTTCCAAAAATATTGAGACTTTTTTCTTACATTTATATATATATATATATACATGTAAGATAATCTGCCAATGCCAATAAAGTACAGCGTACTTTATTATTATTAATATTAATGCTATTTTTCCCTATTTAAAAAAATTATTTTGAAAATTCTCAATATATATAATTATTGAGACTTTCCAAAAATATTGAGACTTTTTTCTTACATTTATATATATATATATATACATGTAAGATAATCTGCCAATGCCAATAAAGTACAGCGTACTTTATTATTATTAATATTAATGCTATTTTTCCCTATTTAAAAAAATTATTTTGAAAATTCTCAATATATATAATTATTGAGACTTTCCAAAAATATTGAGACTTTTTTCTTACATTTATATATATATATATATACATGTAAGATAATCTGCCAATGCCAATAAAGTACAGCGTACTTTATTATTATTAATATTAATGCTATTTTTCCCTATTTAAAAAAATTATTTTGAAAATTCTCAATATATATAATTATTGAGACTTTCCAAAAATATTGAGACTTTTTTCTTACATTTATATATATATATATATACATGTAAGATAATCTGCCAATGCCAATAAAGTACAGCGTACTTTATTATTATTAATATTAATGCTATTTTTCCCTATTTAAAAAAATTATTTTGAAAATTCTCAATATATATAATTATTGAGACTTTCCAAAAATATTGAGACTTTTTTCTTACATTTATATATATATATATATACATGTAAGATAATCTGCCAATGCCAATAAAGTACAGCGTACTTTATTATTATTAATATTAATGCTATTTTTCCCTATTTAAAAAAATTATTTTGAAAATTCTCAATATATATAATTATTGAGACTTTCCAAAAATATTGAGACTTTTTTCTTACATTTATATATATATATATATACATGTAAGATAATCTGCCAATGCCAATAAAGTACAGCGTACTTTATTATTATTAATATTAATGCTATTTTTCCCTATTTAAAAAAATTATTTTGAAAATTCTCAATATATATAATTATTGAGACTTTCCAAAAATATTGAGACTTTTTTCTTACATTTATATATATATATATATACATGTAAGATAATCTGCCAATGCCAATAAAGTACAGCGTACTTTATTATTATTATCGAAATAAGGAATAATTTATGGTGGGAATTTCGAAACAAAATTTTTTTATTTTTTCTGAATTTATTTTCTTTAAATTCGCCATAAAAGTTTATTTTATAAATGCAGAACATCAGATCTTTCCACGTTATTAACAGTTTATTTGTAAAACTAAACTAAAAAATTAAAATTAATTTTATAGAAAGCATTATCATCATCATCATCTGTAGACTTAATACGAAAACCTGATACTCGGATGCTTTTAATTAAAATTACTTTCTCGAACAACCGCTTAATTATTATTATTTTTCCCCTTGTAAATAATCGAAATTTATGAATTTATTCCCCTTGTTTAATGATAATTTATCCTTTTCTCCAAGATGACGTTTAGTAGTTTAAGAAAAAAACTTTTTGATTTAGATGATTATTTTATCTGATTTTAATTTGTTAGAGGAAAGGTTTTAAAACTACCAACCAGGAAAACTGATTGTTTATCGTTGTGACTGATACAGTGCGACTACTTATATAATGCTGCAGACTTGCAGCTTTTGTTATATAATTTAACAGGGAAAACATATATATATATATATAATCCTCGTTATATTGTTATCTATTATTAATCCCTCTTCTATAAAATTTGCACATATATATATATGTACGCATTATGGATATTTATTAGCTGAAGGAAATGTATATGTTACCATAACTTGACCTTCTGCTTATGTCCAATGGAAGGTTTACAACTATTCATCGCGTGACTGTTGTGATGCAAATTGTTCCGCCTCTAATTTTGCTATAGACGATAAACTCGTTCTATGATTTTTTAAAACATTTCAAAATCACGTTTATATAACTTTAATCGCTGCATTCATAAACTGAATAACCCCGAATTCACTTAGCCCATTCTTTAAACAACCAGGTTAACAGGTGAGGGAAAACGAACAAACATCAGTATCGCTTACAGGCAGATGTGATTATGAATATAATAAACGCATTTTTTTTTTTTCTTTACCTACTCTTATACTCCCCATTTTTTTTCCTTCCTTTACTTCACCAAAACAGCAGATGTTACCCCCTAACGAGCAAACAGAACTTCACAATCGAGTTAATTGTTTGCTCTTTTCGATCGTTAGAATTTTCGTAATTAAGAATTTTTACGTTATGACTCGATTCGCGAGATTATAAAAATGCTTAAAAAAAGTGTGGCGCCTTCTAGTATCGTGAAATCAAATCAATAAGGGTGTATGAGAGATTGGAAAATCGATACTAACTCGAATTACACGACCAAACTGTTTAAAGTATAAAATGATAAAAAAAATTGGAGGAAAAATTTTCTAATTTTTACGATTTTTTAATCATTACCCCATGTTTTGCGGCTTAAAGAAAAAAAAAACTGTTAATCCAATGACTTGTTTATGTAGCAATGGAAAATTCGTCTACTGATGATAAAAAATCGTAACCACTTCTAACTTAAAAATAAAAACAAAAACAGATCAAACTTCAAATTAAAGTATTTACAAAATAATAGATTTTTTTTGGATTGAAAAAATAAAATAATAATTTAATAGCAGGAAGTTCAGCATTTATAAAACAGATGTGTTATTAAGATATGATAAAAAAAGAAAAACACGTTCACAATTTTTTCTGGCTTAATTAATTATTTCACAGATTTCGTTAATCATTAACAAACAAATTGAAAATGTTCAAAATTATAAACAAGTTTTATTTGAAACTGTTCAATATGCTTTAGTTGCTCCGATCTAGTTGAAAATGCTCAAAATGCTATAATGTTCTAACTGATTGAAGGACTTCAAAACGTTGTGTGTTCTACTTTGATTGAAGGTCTTCAAATTGTTATAGGTATTCTAACTGATTGAAGGTCTTCAAAATGTTATAGGTGTTTAATCTGATTGAAGGTGTTCAAAATGTTATAGGTGTTTAATCTGATTGAAGGTGTTCAAAATGTTATAGGTGTTCTAACTGATTGAAGGTCTTCGCAATGTTATAGGTGTTTAATCTGATTGAAGGTGTTCAAAATGTTATAGGTGTTTAATCTGATTGAAGGTGTTCAAAATGTTATAGGTGTTCTAAATGGTTGAAAGTGTTCAAAATGTTATAGGTGTTCTAATCTGATTGAAGATGTTCAAAATGTTATAGGTGTTCTAATCTGATTGAAGATGTTCAAAATGTTATAGATGTTCTAATCTGATTGAAGGTCTTTAAAATGTTATAGGTTTCTAATCTGATTAAAGGTCTTCAAATTGTTATAGGTATTCTAATCTGATTGAAGATGTTCAAAATGTTATAGGTTTCTAATCTGATTAAAGGTCTTTAAAATGTTATAGGTTTCTAATCTGATTAAAGGTCTTCAAAATGTTATAGGTGTTCTAATGTGATTGAAAGTGTTAAAATGTTAAAGGTGTTCTAATCTAATTGAAGGTGTTCACAATGTTAAAAGTGCTGTAATCTGTTAAAGGTCTTTAAAATGTTGTGTTCTAATCTGATTGAAAGTATTTAAGAATGTTATTGACGTTCTAATCTGATTAAAACTGATAAAAATTTCATAGATGTTCTAAGCTTTAATCTGATTGAAAGTATTTAAAAATGTTATTGACGTTCTAATCTGATTAAAACTGATAAAAATTTCATAGATGTTCTAAGCTAAGTGAAACTGCTCAATGTACTTTAGATGCTCTAATTTAGTTACAAATATGCAATATTCTTAGCAGGCTTACTAATTGAAACTGTCATAACACTTCTTTTCCTAACCAAAATCTTTTAAAATATTACGTGTGTCCTAATCCGAAAATGTTCAAAATATTAGTGTGTCCTATTTAAACAGAAACTTTTCTCTAAATATGCAATATTCTTAGCAGGCTTATTAATTGAAACTGTCATAACACTTCTTTTCCTAACCAAAATCTTTCAAAATATTACACGTGTCCTAATCCGAAAATGTTCAAAATATTAGTGTGTCCTATTTAAACAGAAACTTTTCTCACCATATCAGCATCGAAAATTTTGTTTTTTTCTCGTTAATTTTCCTCAATTCTTTATTTCACATTACATAGTTCGTGAGCTCATATTTATGCGTGTTTATAAGAGAAAGGAAAAATCACACGCTTTGTAAAGGAAACTGAATAGCAAGACGAGAAAAAAAGAAAGGAAAAATTCTTGATAACTTTACTAATAGAGGAAAATATACGCACATACACTCTCTCCCAGGTTCACGTTATGATTATAAAGACTATTGTGTTTGATCATATAAATTACACCAAGTAAGCAATTATATGAATCGTATAAAATTTGATATTTTATTTTTTGATGATTAAAACAGGCTGATTGCTTAATTTCAAGTGAAGTTTTCTTATTTTTCTATATACGTGTCATAGTTTGGCAATAACAGTCAGTGAGATATCATTAATAAAATTTATAGATATCTGTGTAATTCTCTTGCTTATTATTATTTCTACAGAAAATGGATACTTTCCAAGAAAAAACAATACGATCCGATTCGATAAAAGGCATATTATGAATAATAGCAATGTGATACTTTAACGCAATAACATTTTAGAAAGTTAAGAACGTTGCTCCCGACTTTAAAGGAAACGATGTTGAATTTCATTACTGCTTTTTTGTTCCAGTAGAATTTTTTTTTTTTTAATATACTTAAATTGTTATTACAAAACAATGAATTTTGTTATTGTATATTTGTCTAATATTTTGTGTCATAATTTTTTTCTTCTCCTCCTCTTTATATAATTTACTGTACTGTCTGTATATGTTGGAAATAATTACTATAATCCTCATCGATTGTTGGATTATAAACGCGTTGAAGTTTATCGTTTTCTTTGCATGAAATATATATAAATGCGTGCAAACTTTTGAAGGATTTTTCGATGCAAAACTTTGTTAAAAAGTTTTAAAACAGCAAGAAAAATTCCTAGCAGATGGCTAATAAAATATCTCCATGCTTAACAAAGAAGAAAATACACAGATACAATGTAACAATTGGATCGTAAATTATGCTCCAGCACGATTATTGGAAACAATCGGCTATGAGGGCTCTAATAGTGTATTCCAATGCCAAGAAGTTTCATTGATTAGGTACAAAAAAAAAAGACCCAATTGAGGATGATTACCAACGTTTAAGAAACGTTTTACAGCATTCAGCCACTTTAATTCGGTTCGAAACGTTCCAAATATCGAAAATAAGCTTTTAGCGCTCCCTCAAGTTGTCAGTTTTAAAAAAATAAATAAATTCATAAAAATATCGCACTTTACAGTCCGTCTTGCCGTTTAAACTATGTGTAAAAAATAATTGTCCTTACAAAAATAATAATAATAATAATAAAACACAAAATGCGCCCTGAGCGGGCACTCCGCTCGATCGTATGTTGAACCGGTCCTGAATATCGATAATAGATTTTTTTTTAACAATTTTTTGCACGAAAAAAGAAAACGCCAGTGTAATTGTTTATTGCGTAAACAAGGACGATGACTCGATACATGCAAATGTTTAAAATAATTATTCCGTTCTTCATTAACATAAAGCAATTAAAGTGTTTTCACTCGGCATGTATGTATTATATAGGCTATCTTACGATTCGAATGTGGGTTAAATGAATTCTATCGTCGAGAAGAGATAAGTTTTTAAAGTATTAAAATTTATTACAAATATGCAACCTATATTAAAAAAAATAATAATAATAATAAAATCCTGTTATCGACGTTACCGCTATTGTTTTCTGTACAAGATAATGCTGAACTATTAAGATACGCGGCGGCATTGCAAATACATTTAACAATAGTTTACACAGTAATTTAACAGTTCATATTTAGACCTTATATTGTTCTAAAACTCGTAACAACGCAATTGTTAACCACATAAATCTACGACAAACCTTTGCAGCATATGTACTCCAAAATTTTTGCTCTGTTTTATTTTTGAACATGCGTCGATGCCGAAGAAAATAATGCAAAAAAAAAAAAAAATTTATATGAAACGAAATTATTAATAAATGACATAACAAAAAAAATATGTTTTTGATCGGATTAAAATCTTCGATACCGTAATCGCAATTCATCCTTACACAACTTGATAATATTTTAAATAATAACAATAACAATAATAAAATTGCAAAAAATATATATATTCACGCATGGAAGAATAAAAACGTGCGCTGCGATTGTTCCGAAACGGTTCAAACATCCAAAAATAACAGAAACTGGGACAATTAAATTTTTTTTTTTTCATAAACAAATTAGCGCAGAGAGAGAAGGAGAAAAAACTGTGAAAGGTTGAAAATGCAAAATTCCCTAATAAAATTCGACATTTTTGTATATTACTAGCACGTGTCGTTCGTTCAATGTCCTATCAATGTCCTATCTATCTGGTAGCTCTGCAGTAGTTGTTCTATCACTTTCTTATCAGATTATTCGGTTCGCTGCTAAATTCCAAACAATCTAGCTGATAAAGTTAGATAAATATCTATCTATATAACAGGTATTAAGTCAGAAAAACACATTTAAAAAATTACGAATGATAATCAAGTTAAAAAAAAATGTGTGTGTGTGTGTGTGTGTGTGTGTGTGTGTGTGTGTGTATGGTTATTTCTAGCAACCTTAACAACTTTAAAATATTTTTACCTAATAATAATAATAATAATAATAATAATTTAATTTTTCTTATTTTAGAAAAATTTGCTTAAAAACTATCAACTATCGGGTTAAATATTATTAAAATTCATTGCATGAATGTCTATGTTACCACCCATAATTATCACCTAAATATAATATTTATGGATAGTTAAATATAAGTTTTATAATTATTTTTATAACAATGCTAATTTTAAAATGAAAAAAATCACTATTATTAAAATTTTTCCAAATTTCATTATTATTACTATTACTATATTTTTGAGATTTATATATTAAAAAAGTGTGTTTCTAATTTTATCCGCCAGATCGCAGCATTAGGCAGTTCAATGGAGGAAGTTGATGGAATTGTGGTATGTTTCTTCGTGCGTATCTAAGAATTCAGTCGTGTTAGAATGTTTATAATTATAATTAAGATGGAAAATTAAATATTTAACCAGTTTAATTTGTCTTTATAGATTTAGAACGAACAATACGAGCCATGACTATTCGAAAATTTTCTGTTTTTATTTTGATAATGTAAACCAAATAGAGTTAGCCAGTTTAATTATCTTTCTAACCAGTAAAAACTAGATGATCTGGATTTCTAACTGGCTAGATGAGTAAACTGGCTTTAGTAGGTGACCAAAACGATCTTTTTCGTTTAGAAAGTCACTAAACAATTTTTCTTGGTGAACAAAACGAATTTAACAACTCGACTAACAAGATGAATAAAGTAAACTTACTAAGTGGAATGGACTAACCACGAATTTTACGTTTCAGTTAACCGAACCATTTATGCATAACTACAATTTAAGAATACATACATACATATATATATATATATATATATATAAATGGGCAAGAGATTTGTCATTAAATTAATTAAATTAATTGTGATACTTCAATTCCTTCTATTAACATATAACCAGTTAATCTAAAGTAACTGCGCCAATGTTTAACAGTCCACGGACTTCGAGTTTTCACTTACGTGCAGATTTATAAAAGTTTTAATAAACGGAAATTGCTAAGGTTGCATTTTCTAGAACGTTCACATTACATTCCGTTTCCTTCACTCTTGCTGTTAATGAGAGAAGGATGCGTGGGATGTTTACGCATCTCCATCAAATTAGTAAAAGGAATGAAACAAATTTTGATGATCCGGTCCGTTTGTTCTCTGTAGACGACAATAACAATCAGAATGTAACATTTAAAAAAGCGACGATAACATAAAATGAAAATTCTTTCGTTAAAATCTCAAACCATCCAAAATAGCGCAACGTTATTATCGATGCTGCATATAACATAACGAAAAAAATTAAAAGATTTTTAAAGAACGAACACGTTCTTTTTAAACTTTCTACATTAACTATTTTTGTCGATGTCATAAACATCTCTTCGGATTAAAAACTCGAATGTCTTTGTTACACTCGACATCACAACGAGGTGTAGACACATAATGTAAATCCGACAAGACCCTTGGGGTATAGATTATGGTCGTAGGCATTCACTTTCTAATCATTTGTAGAACAATTCGTGTCAACCACCAGTTAAGATACAGGTTATTAAACTCTGTTTGATATTGTGGGTCACATTGAACTAAAGATATATTTACGGTAACGAAACCCATATTTGTTCTTTTTAAATTTTGCGATTCGATTGTGTGTGGTCTACGCCCTACAAATAACGCCACGATTCAAAGACGTCGAAGTCTACTGGACAAGCGTAACAACGCTTTTATGCTCCGCATTTGTATACAAATTTAACTAACACGAATATGAACAATATTCTAGTGTCGAGACGACCACATTGAACAAAACAAGATAACGCTATAATTGTTAAAGAGAAAGAAAGAAACAAAAACTCACAATATCGGATGATGAGATTTCACATTTTTTTACAGTTATCTCTCTCTCTTCCTTTCCTTTCGCGTTTGCACCATCTTTACCTTCATTGTTTTTAAAATTCTGTAAAAAAATAGAACAACGGAAATTTTAGCAAATGGTTTAATTTAAATAATGTAACCGGTTTGAAGATTGGGAAGTACTTTTAATTACTTTCCATCCAATCTTTTAATCAAACGGTTAGAATTTAATTACAAAATATTTAAAAGGTACTTCCTATATACAGTATATTCAGATAAGATTATAAGATAATTAAACTATTTATATACATAAAAATATATTATACTTCCGTATTATTATAAGTGAAATTATGTGAGGCTGAAGCAAAAGTGAACCAATAAGTATCACGTATTTTTTCCGACGTCTTTTCATTATTACATCGCAGATAACCGAAAGAAATCATTAACTAGTTCGTTTATAAAAAAAAAAAAAAATAAAAAATTGTAATTTGCAATCATTCTATTTATGTAACAACCGACCTCATTCTTAAGAACATATACAAAAAAATACATATATAAATATATATATACTCACATTTATTTTGCATAATTCAAATCTTAAAACAATAACATTTATCCATTTTAAAGTAGAAAATAGTTTAAATAATAAAATACAGTTGAATAACTGCAGTTAAACACAAGAAATATAATTTTATAAACTCTTAAAACATTATAAACTTTGATTTGCTATGAATAAATCTTTTTAGATTTCTTGATTTATGGCTATTTTATTTTTGAACGTTTTGCTTATTCAATGACTTTTCTATGAGAAAAAAAAATATGTGGATTTACTTGTAAAAATGTTTATTGTTGTGTAGTGAATAAATTATAGATAGTGAAACAGCTGTTGTTATGTTGTCATTTTAAAAAGAAAAGGTCACATACAGGAATTATTTTATCGTTCCTCTCCTGTTTACCATTTCCTTACACTTTTAATGATTTTTTTTTCTTCTTTCTACTTTCTTAAAAATAAGAATTAAGTTCGCGATACTCGAAAAAGTTCTCTTTGAGTAATTCAGATGAGCGTTATTAGTTTGCGATAGTCGCTAATACCAAATGCTAATTGTGAAATATTTAAAAGCAAATTTCACGTAGTTATTTCGATACGTACCGAAGCGATAATTTATAGATTAGTTTCCCTTTCGATTTGTCGCAGTTTATTTATTCAAATAATTCTGTTAATGTCCTGTTGACGTCTTTCGAGTTTAGATAACTTGGGAAATGACGTCATTAATTACTCTCCGAACGCCCAAACGGGGAGTGAGCTATTTAAAGGGAGAATGGAGATTAGCATCACCTTCTGTTTCACCCAAGCGGGGATGCGAAAATATTTGTTTCTCCTCATTTTACACATTATTAAAGAATTATAATTATCTAATATTTAAATGTTATATAATGGAAATAATTTAGATATAATTAAATCGGTATATTTTAATTATACTGTATGTAAGTATATTTATATCGCTAATACAGATAAAATCGTATATAGTAAATAAAACGTTTATTTAGGGTATTTTATGTGATGAAACAGCGTGTGGCAAGTGTTAAATGCGAAAAATGGAAAAATCTTATTACAGTATTATGTTAATGATCTGTTGCACTTTTATTATATTAAAGGGGAAAAACCTCCGATTAATATCTTATTATATCCCCTTTCCATTTTTTTATTATTTATTCGTTGCGGAAGGTAAGAATCATTTATTATATTGGAAAATATGCTCGAGATGATGAGCATCACGATTTCCATCCACGTTCACAACCGTTGGGTGGAGCTACCGTCGGTGGTTGCAAGAAAGGTCAGTTGCGGGAAAAATTAACGGTCCGTTAATCGCTTCCTCCTGCTTTGTCAAGCATTTTATTGATCATTACTCAGGTTTACCTACCTTAATGATAATTACACTCATAAGAGTGGCAATACCAGAAATGATTTTGCCGTTTATTTTTGTTTATTTTAAATAATCCGCGTGACGATAATTTATACTTCCGCTATAGTAAATGGCATTTACCCATTTATTTCAAATTACATCATCAAAAATTTTAAAATATAAGTTATTAAAGAAGGTTTTTCACCAACCAGACCGGACTTTAATTTTCTTGTCTTAGTATATCCTGATTTATTAAGAAAATCGTATCATTTTAGATTCTCTATTGGAACTAGCCTTTTCTTTTCTACTTGTCATCCACAATTTCCTTTCAAAAAATGTAATATTTTAAAATTTCTATGAAATGTTAGAAGGATAAGTCGATTGCTCCATAAACATTTTTTTCGCTTGATAACTCGGAAACACGAAAAAACAAGACGATAATAAATCCTATAACAACGTATAGTAAAAAAATCTATGGTGCAACGAGTACCAAATGGGATTTTCGATATATGCATCAAGAAAATCAGATCTATTTATTTAAAATGTTACATTTAATCTTATAAAATAGGAAGCATTTATTTATGTTTATCATATTTAAAAAAAAAAAAAGATTTTTCTTATTCTTTTGATAATAGTTATAAAATTTAACAAAATATTTGATAAAAATAAATATAATCGATTCATTGCAGATGATATCCTTTTAAAAAGCAATTTTGTTAATTATAAATGTTGTATTATATATTAATGCATTTAATAGCCACGATGTGTCGCCACCTTACACAAACGCTTGAATGAATTTATAAATTTAATTTTTTAATATAAAAAATTAAATAATATACGCCAAATTTGAAAATAAAATAAAGCACATTGAATAAATTTATGAATATCTAAAAACGAAAATATAAAAAATTTTTCGCCCGAACAGGGACTCGAACCCTGGACCGTTAGGTTAAAAGCCTAACGCTCTACCGACTGAGCTATCCCGAGCTTGCTGGATTGTTCTTCTATAAATCTATAAAATCATGTCCTTTAGTTAGACATTATGTCGAAAAATATTATTTTGTTTAGTGGAATCTAAAATTTAATGTATTTTTTTCGTGTCTCAACAGATGATTAGTTCTTCTATAAATCTATAAAATCATGTCCTTTAGTTAGACATATTATGTCGAAAAATATTATTTATTTTGTTTAGTGGAATCTAAAATTTAATGTATTTTTTTCGTGTCTCAACAGATGATTTCCGAAACATTCCTATTGATTTTCTATGTTTTAGAATTCACCAACAATAACTTACTTTTTTATTTAATATTATCAAATATCTTCAGCTTGGGTAAATATTTTAATGTTCAGTATTAATTTGGATTTGTGTTTTAAACTGTAAAGATTAAAGAATATTAGCATTGTTGCCACACATTTTTTCATTTAATAAAATACTAATTTTGAGTTTATAATAGTAATTATACGGCGTCGAGATGTTTGAACATTCGGATACTTGTGGTAGTTGTGAATTATTTAATCTATTTGCAATCTTTAGGAAGATAACATCGCCTAAACATCAGGCGACAAAATTTACATTCTAAAAACGAACTAATATATTTTCTTACAAATTAAAAATGTTATTTACTCGGATGAATTTTAATATATTGTATTACATTCTGTTTCGCGCACAAGTAATCCAAACTTCGTGTTACTGTTAATACATAACAGTGATAATTTGTTTTAATTAAAAAAGAATGCTTTGTCATTCTTACCTGGAAATTTCATTTATTTATTTATGTAATCGTAAATTGAATATTTCATCATTTTTAAAACCTTTAAATTTCTGGCTTTCGAATTAATATGCTCGACTTAATAGATGTTGAATGATATGTGAAATTTAATATTTATAATTGAATTTAA
>AYEL01076575.1:0-49922 GCA_000484575.1 Olivierus martensii
GTAATTGAAAGTCTTATAAAAATGTGATATGTCATTGATAGCTTGTTGATCATTAAATAATTACTAATAATTAAGAAAAATTAATTAATTGAGTTAATATAATTCAATTTTAGGTTTCTTTTGATTATTCTCTCAATAAAGTAATAAATAAAAGTGAAAAAATATTAAAAAGCAATATTCTATTACAAACTGTGAAAGCCTCGCGGGCCGCACAAAATGGCTTGGCGGGCCGCATGCGGCCCGGGGGCCGCCTATTGGACAGCCCTGCTCTAGAGCAAGGATGTCAAACTCGCAGTCCGCGGGCCGCATGCGGCCCACAATGACTATATTTGTGACCCAGCCAATAAAACGTACACAATAATAATAATGACCATATTTTGTTCAATGTGTGCAAGTATGTAGTGAAACTACGCGCAGGCGTACCATTCACCCTCCCCATTAATATTAGCAGTTTTTATATTTTAAATCCAATATTATCATCAGATCCAGAATTAACGACGCTCACCTTGGATCAATTTTGAAAGTAATTACTGCGAGCAATATTTCTCCCGAAGTAGGAAAGATAATAGTGGAGAAGAGATGAAGTGTCAGAAATAATTGATTCGTTATATGGCTTTTCACTTTATGGCCAACTTTTCCAGAACGTATCTAGGCCGTAAAGCGAGGTATGGGTGTATTTCCAATGTCGAAAAAAATCATTTAGCTATATACAAGAATTCCACTGCTTATACTTCAATTACTTAATGTAAAAAACTCAGCACTATTAGTAGTAAAGTAAGCAAAATTTATTACAGAAAATTATGAGTATTCCTTCAGTTTTGAACAATGTTTGATTAGAATTTTTCACCTGAGGATGGCATAACTGTTGAAAACATTAGTGAAATTTTCTGTAATAAATTTTGCTTACTTTACTGCTAATAGTGCTGGGTTTTTATATTAAGTAATCATTTAGCATTCGACATTACAATAAACTTCCATTTAACTTCAGTTATCTTGTGTTTGAAAACATCCATGTGCGAAGCTTTCATCCCTATTTTATCACTGGACTCGTTCAGTTAGTGCGCGTGTACTTGCTGTTTTTGGTTGCAGATAAGCTGGACGGACAGTAAAGTAAAATGCTTGATGACTGACACTTAGCTTTGCATTTCTAAGCATAAAGTGATTATGAAATATTGTTTCTATGTGAAAATAAGAGCTTTATAACACTGGGAAAATTGACTTACTGATACATCATTTTTAATAAATTAAGTGTCCTGTTGCATGTAAATTTAGTGTATAATGATTCCATTTTATATTTTAACTACTCAAACTTTAATTACTGTGTAGATAAATGACTTAATTTATTAAAAATGATGTATCAGCAAGTGTTCTGTTGCATGTAAATTTAGTGTAAAATGATTCCATTTTATATTTTAACTACTCAAACTTTAATTACTGTGTAGATAAATGACTTTTTCATGTGTATTCATTGCAAAACAATATTCCATATAAATATTAATAAATTTTGAAAATTTTTATTATTAAAAATCAAAAATAATAGGATATAAGGATTAGTTTCTGAATACCATGATTTCACTTATATTTTTCCATAATCCAGCTTTTGCAAATAAGGTTTATTGTGTGTATTCATTGAAAATATGGGTTTTGATGGTGGTTTCTAAATTTTTTTCAGTATTCAAAATATTTTTTAAATGTATAAACAAATGCTTATATTTGAATGGCTTGATAGAATTTGGATTTTTTAATCCCATCATGTTGATTTTATAATCTAATCTATTAAAGTTATTCTGAATATGAGATTCAATGAATGATATTTTTGAAATTTTTATAAATTGAATTTTTATAAAAAAACAAATTCTGAAAATTAAAAAACATTGTAGGTAATAAGAAAATATTGATTTAATTTTATTAAATTAAGATTTTTCTTAATTGTTCAGCTTTTCTTTCAATTTTACCAAAATTTAGAAGAAAATCATAACATGAAATATAAGCACCCTGAGACCATTTAAAGATGGTGCACTTATATATATTTTTTTATCTGAAGAGGCATGGCACTTTTATTGCTTTACAGTAGCCACTGCTTCCCAGGAAATTGCAGCCAAGACTACTTTGCATGCCAGTGTGAGGATTGGGATGCAGAGCTATAATAAATCATCTGTGGTCCAATTAGAAGAACAGAAAATGTATTATAGCTGTTTATTTATGAAATGAGACCATTTCTGTATATGTTAGGTTTTTAATATAAAAAAAAAATTTAATAAAAGTACTGCCACAAATTGTACAAATGATTTAAGGATAAGTTAGTAAATATGAATTATTAATAAAAATGATAATATATCAATGAATTCATATAATTTTTTTAATAATTATATGACAGAACTTCAACAGAAGTTATATAACTTATCTTTTATAAATAAATTCTGAAAATTTTGGCCAAAATTTTTTCATTCATGGCTTTGTTCATAGGACTTGTTGTTATCTAAAAATATCAACTGCTTTATTGGATGGCTAAAATTTCACATAAAAAACGTTTTTGTTGGTCTCATATATTTAATGAAAAGTTGGGAAAAAATAAAATTTCTAAAAAATGCTTAAATTGTTAGAAAGAGAACAAAAAATGCAATAGATATTGAAAATTTCAAAAGATTTTGATAAAAATGAAGCGAGATTTCAGAATTTAATAAATTTTTTCATTTTTATGCATATTAATTAGCCCTAATTTAAAATTATAGTAGGTAGTAAGAATTAAAATTCCTGAGATTTTTATACTGTTTTCTGCAAGAAGTTATAAAGCAGTAAGACAATAATAATCAATTAAATTTTTAGAGCTTGATAAAAGTGAAAGTTGGGTTTTATATATATAGAATCAATATTGCATTTCAGAAGCATCAGAATATCCTACAAGTGTTCTCTACTTAAATCTGTCTTATGTAAATTTTGATATAGAATTTCTAGTAAAAAAGATCTATAATGGATCAGGACACTTCTGATATATGGATGTATTATATTAAAAGCAATATGTAATTTACTAATATAATAGTATAATAGTGCGTTAAGCAATATGTAATTATTTGGAAATAAAAACTTCTATCATAGTTGTGCAAATTATTTACTTAATATTCTTAAGAATTGCTTTTAAAAAATTCTTTTTATAAAAGCAACTTGAGTTAAAATTATTGTTATACAGCAATACCTTGCATAGTCCGATTAATTGGTTCCTCTTTCTTACTGGACTATTCGAGGTACGTAACCTATGGGAAAAATTATAATTGGTTCCAAGAAATTTTCTATTTGTATATATGTTTTTTTTAATCATAAATTAATTACATTAATAATTATTTCTTTATGCATTAAACATTAAAATCTTTATAAAAGATATATAATAGACAGTAGAAGGGGGCAGAAAGTGGATCTGAGCCCATAAAGAAGAATAGAGAGGGCTTGCTTGGCAGGTGAACGCATTTGCTTTCTCCAAGTCGGTTGCCCAGCGCTCTGCATTCGGAATGGTGCTGAGCAAGACTGAACAATTCAACAAGAGATGAGAATTGTCTGGCGGTGGCCAGTTGACAAGATTGTTCTGGTTGCTCACGAGTCACTACCTACTTGAAAAGGCGCAGTTCATGAAAAATTAATGATTAAAAACTTTAAATTCATTCATCTTGTTTTATTATTGTAAATAAATGAGCAAAAAAAATTTAACTCAAAAGGTCTTTTTTTTTCTTTTGATTAAAAAAAGGCAAAATTAATAACTACATGAGTTTCTTTTGTCTCCATTCTTTGTACATCTCTCTGTAGCATCAAATTAAATTTATCTTAACAAACATTGTTATTGATAAATTAGCAACACTGGAGCAACCACCTGCATGTCTTAGCTTGGCAAATAGTGGCTATTCGAGTTATATATAAGTATTAAATAACAAGCACATTTATATTTCCTATTTAGTCTAAAAAATTAAGTAAATTAAAAATTTTTTATTAACAATTAGAATCTGGACTATTTGAAACCGGACTATTACTAGTGAAATTTGTATGACGATTGAGTATTTATGATTTTTATGATATGTGAAATAACTGTTACGTTTAAAATAAGCCTAGAAATTTGGAAGTTTAAAAAGTTTGAAAGAAAATCTTAAATCCTGTAGAAAATAGTTAAAATTCGCTAATGTTGATTATTTTATAAAAGAACATACTTTGTAAGTTTTAAATGATAAAAAATAAGTGAAAATATAAAATTAGAATTTATAGTTCATATTTATAAAGATTATAAACATAAATGATAATTCAGTTTATATCATTTGTGAGTGCAGCAAAGAAAATATAACTATATAATTTATTTTTATTATTATTATTTTTATTTAGAGAATGTATTAAATAGGTGCACATTGTAATATTCAGGAGAAAACATTTGGAAACATTTTGTAATTATCCCCTATTAAGCCTATTGTTTAACCTTAAACATATTTAAGTATGTTTTTATATATAAAAGTTTATGTAATGTAAATAATTCAGCTCAATTATTAAAAGTGGAAAATAAATTTATTAAACTTGAAGATCTTTCTGCTTTATAAGCTATCATGCTTTATTACAAAAACATTCTCTTCATTTTTGAACTTTATCAATAATGTTATGAAGAAAAAGCTCCAGCTGTATAATCATTATATGCTCTCCTCTACATTGTAATTATCTCCTAATTGTTACTCAAACTTTATTTTCTGTATCTTTGTGTTGTACTCATTGGAGTGGTGCATATAATAAATAAATAAATAAGCACAGAAAATTTAAAATAAATAGTATTTTATTATTAGTTAACAGATAATTTTCTTTTCAAATTTAAAATAAATACCATAATGGTGATGAAGTTAATAATCTAACTAATCCACTTGAAATTGTAGTATCAAAATTTAGAGAAAAAATTATAACTGATCATATAAAACTAAGAAACTAGACAATAT
Source organism: Olivierus martensii (assembly GCA_000484575.1). NCBI lineage: Eukaryota > Metazoa > Arthropoda > Arachnida > Scorpiones > Buthidae > Olivierus > Olivierus martensii. The sequence goes on from AYEL01076575.1 coordinate 4,953, forward strand.
TATTAATGTTGATAAAAAATCAATTTTTTGATTGAAATTTATAGCTTTTTAATAACTTTATTACATCAATATTTTAATTAATAAGTTAAAATTGATATTTGTTGTTCTATATTGAACAATACTACTATATTTTTTTTAAAATGTTTGCAAAAAATATATAGTGAGAGTTGAAACACCATCATTTGAGTAATAGTGAACTTTGATATTTCATTCACTATATCCAAATTCCTGAGTCTCTAGTTCATTATAATCAGAGTTGATTGTATTTGGTTATAGGTATTTCCTAATTTATTTAAATAGTGGGGCAAAAATTTTTTGCATATTTTGGAAAATAATTTTTAACAAATTCTGAATTAAAAGCTACCAAGGCTAGGTGTAGTGTGATGATTGTATCTATATAATGTTATGGCATTTGTATAAATGCAATTATCATAATCCACCTGACTGAAAAGAGGAAATAATACTGCATAGAAAAATATTGTACTTGTAATATAATGTTTAGCATCAAAAAACAATAAACAAAATATAAATCAATTAACAAGAATTTTTTAAATGTTTCAAATTAACATGTTTGGATTTGCAACTTACAAATACAATACATATTTATGCTCTATATTTCAAAAAAAAATTAGAAAATACAGTATATGAAGTCAATTGTGTATAAATTGGAATACCTATATATTCTTTGAACAGAGTAAATGGAACACACATTGAATTTTATTATGGCATATAAAAATAACGTGAATGCTATTTTGCAGTAGTATAATATAAACTTTTTGTACATATAATTATTTTTTATAATTTTTTGAAATTTTTACATTTTATTGACATGATACATTTATAAATGTCCATGTATATCTTTTGTTTCGTGTTGACTTCATCCATTCCAACAATTGTTAATTTAACAAGAATTCAGTTGTTGGAATCTCAACTGTTACTTGATGAAATAATTTAAACCCTGAAACTTCTATTACAATATCTAATGTAATCTGAAAAAAAAAATTTATTTCCTTTACATTTTTTATTTATTAAAAGGAACATTTGTTACGTTTATAATTATTTGTATTCATTTGAAGAATTAAAGGTGTTATTCCTTTAAATCTTCAAAATGGTAATAAACTATTGAGAGTTACCATAAAAATAGATAGCGTCAATAACAGTGTCAAGGAATTTTAAACAGGAATTAATAGTTAATACTACACTATTAAGATTATTACTACTATGATGATGATTATTATTTAATAGTTATTATAATAATGTATTTTTCCTTATTTCAGGTGCCAGTATTCACAGACGGTCCTTCGCAAGGGCCAACATTACCTCCAGCGTCCACTCAGTTAGCCATTCCAACAACTGTTGGGTTAGCGGATACCCAACCGCTACACACAGGCCCAGGCCCCTGTGATAGCCAAGCTTTGGTACCATGTTCCATGCCTTCTGAACCTTCCACTTCAAGTTGTGTTTCTCAAGATAATAATCAAGGTATGTTAAAATATTATAATTTTATAAAACTTGATAAAATTATATTCTAATTTAAAAATGGAAATTTTTGATTAAAAAAATTTTCATATAATAAATAAATTATTAGTCATGCTAGACAAGTTCAAAAAATTTTAAGAAGCTAAATTGGGAATAATTAATATTTGAGCTTAATCCCAAGCTGCTACTTACTGCCCTCATTGCTGCTCCTTTCATTCTCAGTTGTCAATGTTGAGTTTAACAATATTAGATAGGTCAATGCAATATTGTTTATCAATAGAATTGCCTAATATTAACACAGTTTAGTTGAATATCTTGACCAATAGATGTAAATCTTAGAAAAAGTTTAGATGATCCAATTTGTAAACTTTTTTTTTATTTTGTCTATGTAATTTTCTAAAAGAATCATGTTGAAAATTATTGGATGGAGATTGGATTTGAGAGATTGAAGGCCAGTTATCTACTTCACTCTAATATAACTCTTGTGTAGGCAGTAAACATTACTACATTGGAGAACTGCTTTATGGGCTAAAATGTTTTTGGCTTTATCTTCTAAGCAGGGTTGCAGAGTCCGACTCTTACTCCTCCACCTTTTAAAAAATATCAGACTCCTGACTCCAGGCAGTTCAAAAATCCGACTCCACCCAAAAACTTCCAACTCTGCAACACAGGATTGCAGAATTGGATGACAAGTGATCCAACTCAGACTCCACCTTTTAAAAAAATCCGACTCCGACTCCGACTCCCTAAAATTTGTAAGGTCGACTCTTACTCCCAACTTTGGCAGTTTAAAATTCCAATTCCGAGTCTGCAACCCTGCTTCTAAAGGAGAGCAGATCATGTTATGACTTATCAAATATGAATGAAATTTTTCAGGATAGCAGTAATTCTTGTGTTTTTAACGTCTTATGTGTAAACACAAAGCTAATTTTTTAATAAATGATTAAAAAATTTTTTTGTTTCCTTTAATTACCAATGATTGTATTAAAATTTTTCAATATTCTGATAGTTGGATCAGTAATATATGTAACTGCAGTGTGTATTGTGTAGGTTCAAACCCCAATGTAATAAATATTTTTTAATATATTAATAATAGTACTAATAATTTATTAATTTTTTGTTGTTGTTTAGATTCTGCTTTTTTCATGATATATATCTTTGTTTAATAATAAAATTATTAACTTATAATTTTATATAAATTCAATAACTTGATATTCTTAACTTGCATTTATTTTGTGTAAATATATCTGTGTTTTATATTATATATGGATATATTACAAGAACTTTTATGTATTAAAATTCTTATAATCAGTAAATATACATATTATATATATATTGAAGATTCATCAATATTTACTGATTGAAAGAATTATTTATATGACATTAAAAGTTCTTGTAATACATTCATAAATATATATTATATAAAGTAATGATGTATTTACATACAAAAACATAAATGCAAGTTCAGAATATTAAAACTAGCATTCATGTTAACTTTGCTGTTGCAAATATGAGCTAGTCATAAGTCAAGGCAGTTGTAAGTAGAGGACCCACCTGTATTACTATTAGTCTAAAGTTCACAGAAAATATAGCACATGAAGCAGTATAAATATATAAAGTTTTTTTATATATTTATACTGCTTCATGTGCTATATTTTCTGTGAACTTTAGACTGAAAGTTAAGCAGTGTGTTTTATTTCCATTGATCATGTGTTACTATTATTAGAATAACTTACCTTTGATTCTTCTCATATAACTAAAAAATAGTTTGTTTAATGCAGAACATAAAACTAAAAAACATAAAATTACTGTAGTAAATAACACCAAGCACTTGAAGCAGGACATAATAGAAGCAGTGGAACTAGGTTGCTTAAAATTATTATAAAATTACTGTTCTGGCAGGAAAAAATTAAAATATAGTTTTTAAATGACAATATAACTCAACATTTACTTAGGGTTATTCATATCCCTAACTAGTCCAACTTCCCCTAGCGATTTATTTTTAAAATAACTGCCAAATTAATAATTATTTTTAATTTAATAAAAATTAAAATTCAATTATTAAATAACAGATGGGCCACCTTAGCTTAAATTTAAATAATTATTTATTAATTCAACAGATGGTGGCACCATAGCACAAATTAAAATTAATTATTAAGGTTATTTGGATGACAATATATATTACACAAATACAAAACTAAAATTACAAATAACAAAGTTGTGTGTTTTGTATCATTATGTTAAAATACATCTACACACTAGAGCAATGATCTCAAATTCATTCTGTTAGGCCTAATTTCAGACATCTTTGATTGGTTGTGGCTACATTAAATATAAATGATTTACAGAAAACAATATTTTTACAAGAAGTAAATAATGTGAAGGATTGATTATGTTCAATATTTAACATTTTAATTTCCTTAAATTGATAAACCATGTTTAAAATTATAAAAAGATTCATAAAAACTAAGAGTAAATAGAATTTTTGTATTAAAAAAATTTTTTTTATTGGATTTCAATACAATTTATAAATAACAATCATTTTTTGTGAATATTTGATAATTTTTTTCTGCAGTATACCTTTGTGATTACAATGAATTTGATGAGGGCTGCAATAAAGGGTGTGACAGTTGTATGTGGCCCATAAATTTGAGACTACTGTGCTATGCTCTGCCACTACAGATTTTGACTACCAACCTCATGGGAGGCTATTGCTTTTGGACCCCTAGTCTGACATTTTACTGAAAGACATATATTAATAAATAAGTACTGTACTTGTGGTTCAACTTATATTTCTATATATGGGACGTTTCTAAATAGCATGATCATCATATTTATACTTGTGTTTAAATAAAAACTAAAAATATCTGTCAAAAATTAATCATTAACTTTGTAAAAGGATCATTAAATACCAATAATTGATCTGATAATAGTTTGTGACAAATAAAGTGTAAACTGGAAAGACAATTTTAATTCATAAAGGCATTTGAGTTTTTAATTTAATTAAAATTTTGTTCTTAAGTATTTTTGATCAAAGAAATAAGATGTAGAATTAAATAAACCTAATAAAAAAGTGCATTTTTTTAATAGAATATAACCATTAATGGACATAGTGCAATCTATTCATAAAATATTTTTTTTACATTTTCAATTTTTTGGGCTGTTAAAATAAAAATTTGGGATTTTGGAATGACCAAAATGCTAGCTCCATACAAATTTGAAATTTATATATCCAGAGACTAGAATAGGAATTTCTATTACCCACTTAGTACATTGAGCATACATGTATATGTATGCATATGTATATGAAGAAATAGTTATGAACAAATGATTTAATATAAAATATATATTTAGATATCAAGCCTGGTGCCTTGGTGTCATTTGAAGAACCACCAATATCTCCTGTGGCCGGTCCATCTCATCAAGATAGTAGTAATTCTATGATGATGTACATGGATACTTCAGGAGTGCCTGCAATACCTGGTCCAAGTAGCTATCAGTTAGATAAACAACCATCTCAACCACCTCAACAACAGCAACCACAAGGTAGGCACAACATTTATTCAGATTTAATATACAAGTGTTATTAAATATGGGGAAGAGAAATATTTAATTGTTCCAAATTATAGAAATTACTTTTAATTCTGTTAAAACTGTAATTTTCATTAGTATATAATAAAATTTATAATATTTGATAAATAATTTAAAAATAAACAAACATATTTTAATTAAAATTAATAAAGTTTTTTTGTTTGAGTAAACTTTATAGTGATTTGTTTAAATAAAAAATGACCAGTACACTCATTGAAAATGATAACTCAGAAAATATTAACATAATACTTTCAGAAAAATTATGCATTTTATGTTCATTGTAAATTTTTGAAAATATTTAATTGAAATGAGTTATTGGTTATATTATTTTAATAATTTTTAATAATAAAAACATAATAGCTAACCCCTATTTCTTCTCCATGTTTGATTTCACAGATTTTAATTTCAAAAATTTTCCAAAGTACATAAAGAAAAGTGCTTTGGGGAAGAGCTGGAATTATACTTGTGAATGTTTTGAAATTTATTTTGAATTTATATATTTGAAAATTCTTTTATACATTTTATTGTGCAGTGATTGGTGGGATGTAGGGTATAATGTTAATATTGATTTAATATAAAATATAATTTTCAAAAAATATATTAATAAAACTGATATTTATTTATTCAGTTATATAAAGATGTATTGGATATACATTGATAAAGTTGCCTCATATAACAAACATTTCTGTATTAATTATATACCTGCAAAATGAAGCAACAGAAAGTTTTCCATTTTAATATATTATTGAATTGAAAAGAATGTGCTTGTAAATTTTTATATAGTGACAAAACAAAAATAATGTTATATAAATATGAATAATAGAAAATTTTGTTATAATTAAATAAATGGGAAGAAATTTGGATTGTTTGAAAACTGTCAACAGAATATGACAAATTATATATGTGTATATATATATAATCAGTCAATAGAATTTAACATGCATATTTTCGAATTTAAAAAACTTGAAAACGTTATGAAATTGGGGACTCTCTTTTTGTCTAATTTATTTTAAATTATAAAGTTACAAGAATTATTAGATTTATTTGGAATTATTGGACTTGTATAAATTAAGGTAACATCATACATTTCAGAAAGTAATTTTAATAAAATTATATATAAATTTACATAAATTCATCAATATTTGCCATTTTCCCACCAAACACTGTACAAAATTCAGGTAAGTGAATTTATTTGATTAATATTTAAAGTTAATGATCACTATTAGTGATAATTAAATTAGTGGGCATTTCTGTATCAAACTTATTTAGTGAAATATGTCTTAGATTTTTATGAATATTATTGCTAGTGTTGTGGTCACATAAAAATAGCTATTTGAATAAGGGTGACATTTGATAATTATAAGCAACAATGCTGCATTCTAGAATATTACATCAGATAACATTTTTACTATTTTTTAATGGGAGGCTGCTGCCTGCTCTGCAATTTTGTAGATTTTTTGTATAGTTGTATTATAAATTGTATTGCATATGGAAAATAAAATTTTTCAACTCTTGTGTGAATTATAATTTCTTACGAACACTCACATACATAAAAAAGGCATAAATACAATGTCTGCAAGTTAATACAAATACTTAGAAAAGTGATATTTTTGTGATAATATCGCAAAGTGGATTAGTGTGCATAGAAATGTTTTCTTCATCAGTATTATGGAATTTGAGAAATATGAAGAGTACATGAATAAATATAGGTGAGTAAAATTTATTTTTTAAAAATTTTATATTTTCTAATATTTAAGATTATTTATATTAATAATATATTAAGTTGATTAAGAGTAAATAAAAACTGTAAAAAATAATTAAGTTAGTGCTTAATTAAGTTAATTGATACTATATTATTACAGCACTTAATAACAACATCCCTCACGGTTACACACAAATCTGAACATTGTGTCAATCGTCGCATCCAATTCTTAAAATATCAAGCACTTTTCACTTACATAACATAATTACATAACCCAAACACTTGCTTCCCAAAATCCAACCTCTGGGTCCCAGTCCCGGGAAGTGGAAACGTAAATTAATAATTTCATTATTAATTAACGGCTGAAGAGGCTCTGGTACATTTATTGCAAATAAATCTAATAATTAGCAATTCTTTTTAGATATAAGTTTAGTATAAATCTACGCAGTTCAAAGTTTGTTTCAAGTTTTTGCTTTAAATAATAATTGGTTAAAAACAACTCATTGGTATGCAGTTGAGAAAATCTTCGCGAAAAGACAGGGATTTTTCGAATGAATTTCTTTAATTATTAATCACTTATTTTCAAAGTTTGGCTGTGAGTGTCTAGTGACATTTTGACATGAAATGTGTGGTTTTTTTCTCGGAAAGAACAATAAATTAGTCGCTTTCCGGAAAATCGTATTTTTCCGACCTTTTCAAGTCTGTCGCAGAAAAATTTACATGGAATACAAATAAATGAGAAACATATCGAACAGACAAGATCTCCTTATGAGAAAGGCAATGGGATCACAGGATTTAAGGAATATACTGAATAATATTAGGTAGTTACGAATAAGGAAAATCCCGGGCCCGCAGAGAAATTACAGAACATCCACCGGCGAAGGGTGGATGCAGCCAGGCTCTAACGACCGAATGGGTGAATTTCTTCACGTGTGTCAGTGTCACAGGGCCATTCTAAAAACTTCAAATCGAAACTTCAAATTTGAAGATTTTTACATATTTAAAATGAAAATTGCCAACTATAATTCTGAAATATCAATTATTTTGCCTCAAGTACCGATATTAATATTTTCTTAATTATTCTCAATAAATATAAAGTTTTAACTTAAATTTGTTTATAAAATAGGCTACAATATTTCCAATACTTTTTAAATTTTATATCATAATATACTGTTCATTAAAATTATCATTTAAAGAAATTTTATTATAATCATCACAGATAGTACCAATGACAGCTTATCTAGCATTGAAACTCATGTTAGTTTGAATTAATAGGGGCCGGATGACCGCGTGGTAATAGGTTGGTGTGCACTCAGGAGAACCCGAGTCCGGCATCTCCTGAAAAGTTTTTTCGGGGTTCCGGCCCCGGCCTGGCAATCGCCGTCCATCATCATCCGGTACTCCTCCACGGGTGGGGTGAGTCCATGATTGCAACTGGCTCCATCCCTTAGTAATCTCACTGATTGGAAATGTTTAAAAAAAAAAACCAGCTTGAATTAATGATTACATATTTGCTTGTAATATGATTTTGTTCAATAGTAATAGTTTGCTTGAAATTTTTTAAAACATTTTAATATTTCGCAATATTTATTCTGTGAACATGTTTTATTTTAAAAAATTATATTAAAATAATTGGAAAAAATATTTAAATTTGAAATTCTAGAATATTATTCTGTACCAATCTTCGTGAATTGAGAACGCAATTTATAAAATCTTCTCTTCGCATCTGATATCGCATAACATAAACAGATCTTTTTAGTGTTCATAAGTAGTGATGGGCGAAATGATTCTTTTCAATGAATCGATTCATTTGATTCAATTCATTTAAATGAATCGATTCATTTGATTCGATCATTTGATTCATTTGAATCGAAGAATCGTTTGAATCAAATGAATCATTTGAATCGAAGAATCGTTTGAATCAAAGAATCGAATGAATCGAAGAATTGTTTGACTGGGTGAATCGTTTCTACTTGAAGGGGAGGGATATAGTAGTAGATTTGTGATGATAAATATTGTAGAGGAGGGTGGGTCATGCAAATTGTGACATCACATTAAACATTTAATAATATTTTTTTGAATAAAATGCAAAATGTTTAGGCTTAATTGTTCAAAAAATAAAGACTGTAGTGTAACCTATTTGGAGATATGCTTGTTAGTAAAACGTAAGACATATATAATTTCTAGTTCTAATACTCTTATATACGGTACAGTTTTTTAATACTTTGTCTATTAAAATTATTAAAAAGTTTGGATATTAAGTAAAAATTATTTTCCATTTACAATTTATAAATACGCGTATACTTTTATTTAGATTTTTATTTTAAAGGATATGTTAAAATATTAGTCTTTTATATTATTTCGCTGTATAATTTAAGGAGAGGGCACAGACAGTAGTTCCATACACTTGTATATAAATAAAAAAACAAATTCGCTATATCGGAAGTTGAAATGAATCAAAATGTGATCGATTTGTTTTCACCAAATGAATCATGATTCATTTGATTCACTTAGTAATTGAATCATTCTGATCGAATCACTCATTAACGACCCATCACTATTCATAAGCATTCTCCTAGACTGGATCGGGAGTTTAATCTTCTGTATAGACATCGGAAATACAGAGTTTATTCTGCACTCTAGAATCCATTCAACCTATGGAGACTGGAGAGAGATTTTTATCCATTTAAGTAATAAAGATTAATTCAATAGTTGATTAGGTTTATCCAAACATTTGAAAGACATTAGTAATAAATAAATCTTGTGAAGAGATTTTCAATAATATCTCTCTGATGGAGAGAATTTTCAGTATATTTTATTAAAAAAGAAATGAAAGCAATTTTCTACTAAAGTGATTAAAACATTTAAGTATTTATATTTATCCGTTAAAAATATCAAGTGACATATAAATAAGTAGAATATCAATTTTTGTCAAAAAATGCAAAATTATATTCAAATATACTAAAGTTAGAACCAATAGGAATTGATTTACATCATTAATTCTTATAGAAAAGTGAATTTCAACATATGTTATTTTCAAAGTAGAATATTTCTTTTTTATCTCCCTGTTAATTGTGTAACTTGAACAGTCCCTATATATAAACATTAAAGTAAACTATCAATATTCATAAATATATGTAATGTTTTTAATTAAAAATAAAATGAACTCATTATTTTGCAAAGAAATATATTTATTTCTCTTAACAAATATATTTTGGACAATATTTAATAAAAGATGTTACAGTAACTACATTCTTCACATGCTCTATGGCCACACACAAATCACAAAGATGGTGAATGAAATGTTGCTGTTCTGTACATCAGTAATACCTTTCAAAGACATTCTAATGTTAACCATGTTTCGCTTGCATTCTGAAATATAAACAAAGAAGAAAAATATTTTCTTTTAATTATAGGTGAACTCAGACTTATCAAATTTACATAAATATATAAAAATTTTGCCATACAAAAAATATTCTAAAAATCATCTTTATATAATTTAATATTAGAAATTGGCTTCTACGGTTCCTGAATCCTGAAATCCCAGAAAATTGAATTTAAAATTAAAATTTTTCAAGAAACCATTTATACTAAATTTCAAAATTTACAAACAACTCTAAATACCAGTGCATCATAATTAAGTCAGTTGTCATGTGTTAACACGGCTGTTATGTTGTTTATTTAGTAGATTAATACAGGATGCATTTGGATTATATTTACTAGTTTAATATATACATATTTACATAGAGTACAGATTGTGGTACAGTATGTAGAATGACCAGGTGCCAAGAAAAGAAGTGCTGCCACACTAACAGAGAGGCACTTATATATCCTTGACGATCTTAGTGGTGTTGCCACCTCAATAATACAGTAATATAATATCAATGTTGCCATTTTGTACATATAAGCAATCCTGACAATGGCAACTGGCAGTTTCCCCATTAGTTAATAGTATTATTGCTTTTGATAATTAATCTTCATTAAAAACCAAATAATATATTTGCAAGACTTCTCTATACTAAGCACTAAGCAGTGGGACTATTCAAGTGCCCATCATGGGTGAGCTGGCCTAGATTTCTCCTGAAAAAATCTGGAGGTGTGGGATCCAAAAAGTGAATACTTAATCACATGGCATATTGCAATTTCTGCATAAAATATAGAGAAGACAAGAATCAGGAAAGTTATTTATAAAGAAAATTATGGCAAAAGTAGTTTTTTTGACTTTATCTTCAGAAATCCTGGAATCAATATTTTATATCCTTATTTATTGACAATGATAAATTATTAAGTTAGTATACCCAACATACATAGATGGATTTCATGATAAAGCAGTTACTTGTCATTTTAGAATATCCAAATTCAATTTAAAATCCCACATCTTCAGTTTTTTTAAGAGAGATTGAGTTCAGGACCAATTTGCTCAAACTGGTCCTGAACTAAAATTTACCCTATATATGTCAGAGCTATGTAAGTCAGGGATTGCCTATATAGTACCCCAAATGCAACTTTACGTGCATAATTTAATATTTACTAATAATTGTGTCTATATATTACTTTTAGTATAAGGACAATATATGAAAATGCAATGATCTTAGATATCATCTATTATGCAATAATATAGTTGGCTGCACCATCTTCATATGAGGATGGAACAAAAAATAATAATAATTGATAGATGTGATATTTTTTCAACAAGAACATTGAAAGTTGTCACATAACTAGTTTGAATATCTTGCTACAGATCTGTATGGTGCAATCAGCTATTCCTCTTAGCAGAAGAAGCCTGAGATCTGGCACAAAAGATGGTGTGTTTGCTAGAGTCATCCACAACTGAAGAGCAACAAGTGCAGTCCTTTTTTGTAGGCAAAACAGAAGACTCCAATAAAAATTCACAGGGAAATGTATGGTGATGATTGTCTTAACTGCAGCAATATTGCCAAATGGTGCAGTTTTTTTTAAGAGGGCTGTGTAAACCATGCTGATATGCAATGTTCCAGTTCATCTATCACTGCTTCATCACCAGCCACTGTGACTGCTTTTGAGCAAACAATTCAAAATGACCAGCATTATTCTGAACTGCCTACTCAATAACTATCACAAGAAAAAAGTCACCCAAAAAAAAGTCCCTTATTTAAGAGGGCTGTGTAAACCATGCTGATATGCAATGTTCCAGTTCATTTATCACTGCTTCATCACCAGCCATTGTGACTGCTTTTGAGCAAGCAATTCAAAATGACCAGCATCATTCTGAACTGCCTACTCAATAACTATCACAAGAAAAAAGTCACCCAAAAAAAAGTCCTCATGATACTGTTCTGGAATATGCATGCCATTCTCTTGATGAAGTTTGTGCCAGCTGGGAGCACCGTGACTGCTACAATCTATACAAATATCTCAACAAAGTTGCCTCAAGTGTCAGGTCGCTGCATGACAATGTATTGTCATATATTGAGGCTTCTGTTTGTGACAGACTTGTACAGTTTGGCTAAGAGATATTCTAGAACCCATTGTACAATCCAGATTTGACTTCTTTGTACTTTTATCTGTTTGGGCCATTCAAAAGATTCCTGAGCAGCCAATGATTCAGATCAGATGCCAAAGTGAAATTGGTCATGTGCAAGTGACCATATGACCAGAAAACTCAATTTTATGAATAAAATATGCTAAAATTGATATCTAGATGGAAGATATGTCTCATGAGGTGTGATTCCTATGTTGGAAAATAGGCAAGACTTCATGTATATTTCATGTTTGGTCTAGCTATTAAACTCTGTGCAGAAAGCTATAGTGTGCATTATTTTTTGATCCACCCTCTTACTTAAAAAGATTCAGTTAAATCTACCAAAAATTTCATCTTGAACAACATAACTCTAGAAACTGCAGTATCTTTCAAAGAATTTCTTGACAGGATAGTATTAAAATTATTTGTTAATTTGCCTGATATAATTTATTAATAACTATTTTAATTTTAAATGTTCTGAAAAAAAATCACAAGACATTATGAACTTATACATCTCTCTTTAATTGAGTCAGCTAAATACAACAAATTTTTTTTATTTGAGCAGCTAAAGCTTGAAACTAAGTCTTTAAATGCATTTTGATGTTTAAAATTTTTTGCACAAGTGTTCATATTTTATGGAGGTAACCAACTGTATTCAAAATATATGCTATGGTGAATAAATATTATTACTGAATTTGTAACTGAGGGAATGTTATGCAATACAAATATAACAGAAAAGTTAACTCGTTTATGAAACTAAAATTGAGCTGAAACTAACTCGTTTATGAAACTAAAATTGACTAAAATAATACTGTGTACATTTTTGTTCTTAGAAATGTATTTTGTTTTAGTATTTTCTTGTCAGACTGCAATATATTTATGAAACTAAAATTCATAATACTGCGTACATTTTTGTTCTTAGAAATGTATTTTGTTTTAGTATTTTCTTGTCAGACTGCAATATTTATTATTGTAATAAAAGTTTGATTTAAAATATTAATCTAATTGTCATCAAAATTTATTGAGAAAAATGTTTGTTTTTGGAATACAAGTATCCTAGTTTCATAAATTAAAAATATTAAAATACTGATATCAAGATTTCGATTGATATTGCAAATTCTACTTCACAGATATTCAAGGTTCAGATGGCACTTCAAAAACTAATCCCATTGCCTAGGCAACAAAGAAACCAAAGAATTACAGCAATAAATTGATTCTGTAAATTTAAAAGTTGATTCTGAGTTCAAAGTATGATACTCCAGAGGAACTCAAACTCAATGGTCTTATCAAAATTCAGAAGAAATATGTGCTTGAAGAATCTGATTTAACCTGGGCCAGCAGATCAGACCACAATGATTTCAAAACTGATTGGAGGGCTTGGAATTATTGAAACTGTATTAGGATTTTTGAGGACATTATTTCTTGCCTTACTGTTGTTCATTTGAATAAAGAGAATGTTTGCTGGCTTTTAGAATATTCTGAGAGAGAGAAGAAAAAGTATTTATTTCCTAAGATTCCTTAGTTAATTTTTTTAGTCATGATCAAAATCACCTGACTATAGTTCAAGAAAGAATGCCCTTTTTTTTCCTTAAATTATCATTTGATTTATTGAGTTTCATATATTTTATAAATCTTTCTTAAATACAGAATAAGGTTTTTTTGGTGAAAATTTTTGCTCTGGAATCAATTACTCCATTTTAACATTGTATTTATGGGATAATCAATCTTAGAATGACCTATGATATAACTTTGGGGATTTTTCTTGTAATACAGATAAATGCATTCTATCATATTTTAATAGTGTAAGTTGATTATATAAAAAATAACTAAGAAAATTCTTAATATTTTATCAATTGTTTATTTTTATAATACTCACCACATTCCATATTTTCTGTTTTATTTTCAAAATTCTTCCAATGCTTCTGTCTCAAGAGAAACTGATCTGAAAAAATAATAAAAATTTATTTTACTTCATAATCTACAGTGTAATAATATATTTTTAAGATATAGATAAAATATTTGATAAAAACCTGGAGATTGACATTCCAAACATATTAAGCAAAGCAGGTGGACTAGATAACCTTTTCTGAGCATGAAATTGTTCTGAAAATTCATGGATACGATGAGTAAGAAATACTGCATGCTCTCGTTTCCTTATCATAAATTCACTTGGAATTAACCATTTATTTTCAAAACATTCTTCAATAGTTGGTCGTTTTCTGTAATGGAGTAAATGGAAATTTATAAATAATATAAATTTTTTATGAATTTTAAATTAATAAAAAATTGTGTGTTTCTGATAAAAGCCAACTTCTTCCCCATTAACAGGAGGAATACATTAAATAATGGCATAACAAAACTACAAGGACCAAATTCAGAGAATGATGATTTAAATAGATTATAAAAATATATAGGATACATATCTAGGAATCTATCTATTAAAGAACATAGATAACATATAAAAACAGGAATGAAGGATGAAGATGAATGGACTGCCTAACTCTGCCTAATGTTGCTCTGCCTAATCTTCTCTGCATCCTTTAACCTGTAAAAATCTTGAAGACTCAGAATTGAATCCAGATTATTCAGGATAGAAATACAACACATTTCCATGTAGCAGTCAGGTTGAATGGACTGCCTAACTCTGCCTAATCTTCTCTGCATCCTTTAACCTGTAAAAATCTTGAAGATTCAGAATTGAATCCAGATTATTCAGGATAGAAATACAACACATTTCCATGTAGCAGTCAGACAACCATATGGAGAGATCAGTACCATAGATTATTAGTCCCCAAACTTTTAATTCTGCACCCTAGTAAGGAATAATAGTACACATCACATATAACAAGAAAAAAATGAGCAACCTTATAAAAATTAATTGTGTGTCACTGGGGTCTGGAAAATTCACCTCCGACAATTCGCCTCAAGCACATTTCACTCCTGGAACATTTCGCCCCAGGACATTTCGCCCACAGCACTTTTTGCCCCCAGCACATTTTGCCCCCTGTAGATAATGAATAGGACCGCCAGCACATTTTGCCCCCTGTAGATAATGAATAGGCTACAAAATTGCAACCCCCCTGTAGATAATGAATAGGCTACAAAATTGCAAATAATACACCAAAGCTCTTTTAATGATTCTAATTTATTTTATTTAAATATAATAAATGCACATTATTATTGTTTAAAACTCGAATTTGTATGAAATACCTCTAAGGCAATACCTCTTGTATATCAATCAGAATATGATTTTGAAAAAGTTTGACTATTCTTTTGATATGCATTAGTTCATTCTGCATTTTAAGTTAGGAGATAAACTAAAAACTGAACTATTATTGGCTTCAGACATCAATTCGTTAAAACATAACGAATCGACGATTTTAGGTTATTCATATAATAAACCAGTCCTTTGAGTAGGCCGCTTGCAAACTCGATATTTTCAAAAAATTATCACTTATAAATTAGATTAAATTTAACCTAATTGTTTTAATGACTCTGCAAATCAGAGTCCAGTCTGAGCTCAGGCCTTTTACTCTTTCCTAAAATAAATATATCAATAATTAATGTGTAACCGACAAAAAAAAAACCGGAAAGCGTTACACTTAAATAGCGAAAACCGATATTAGAAACTTATAAAATTTAATAAATTCTCAAAAAAGTTTAAATAATAAAATATAAATTTATTTGACTGAACTACTTGCACACTGTACTGAGTGTTTTATCGATAATTTTTTTTAAATATTATCTAATTTTCTTCATTCGTACTTTATTTTATTCATGACTTGCCACTATCAAAAAATATTGGACATTTCGTTGGAGGGCTAAGGTTTCATATAGAAAACTGTGATTTCTCTGATCTCATATAATGAACGAAAAGTTATGAAAGAAATAAAATTCGGAAAAATTTTTTACATCTTTAGAAAGACAATAAAAACATATTTAATTGTAAAATTATCAAAAAATTTAAATGAAAATTAAGCGAGATTTCACTTTTTTAATTTTTGCTAATTAATTAGGTTTAATTTGTAAACAGTCACAGACCATTAACATCGAATATCTACTAAAGGGGCTAGGATTTCAATAAAAATTCCAGATATCGAGAGATGACTATATTTGCAATTTTGTAGCCTATTCATTATCTACAGGGGGCAAAACGTGCTCAGGGCGAAATGCAGGGGGCAAATTTTCCGTAAACTGTGTCACTGGGGGTGCACACACTACACTTTTGGAGATGATGAGATAATGGGATTCCTCCAGACTCATCATATAAATTTTTGTGGTGTACTCCAGATCCTCTGGACTGAAAGCTGAGGATCTGGAGTACACATCAAAAATTTTCCTTTCATATGACCAATGCTATTGGCATATTATTACTGATCTTTTAATACTGTATTATGTGATACATTATAACTATCTAAAATTGCTATAAAAAATTATATTTTGTAATCACCTGCATTTTTCCTCACTTGATAAATTTTTATAAATTTGGTATAAAACCATATAATGAAAGGTCTGATATATGAGTTCTTATTGATCTAACATTGTCTATATCAGAGAAATGTTGCACTTATTCTCATATGTTCAGTTCTAACTTCAAACTTAAAAATTTATGATTGATGCAATACTTCTGTCATATATAGATACTGCTAGATTAATAACACCAAGATTGGGTGGCAAATTCAAAAGTAGACCTTTCATTGTGCCCCTTAACATCAAATTTATAAAAAAACCATCAATTTAACCTTAACATAATTTTATTATTCTGTATAAAAATATCATAAGTATAGATTTTTATTTTATTTTATTTTTATAGTGTTATGATAAATGAAGGAAAATGTGCTAAATTGGGATTTTGCCTATAGTCACCACATTAGATAGTAAAATTTATATATCATCAGCAGGGATAACACAGTCATTGTATTTTAATACTGCTAAAATTAAACAGGAATTTTATTTCACATGTGAATAACACAGAAAATAATAGATACTTTGAGTTTATTCTCTAGTCTAATTTCATATAGAATTTTGTTCTTCATTCTAGAAGTCTTAATATGCAATACTAACATATTTGAAACAAAACATTATATATGTTAAAATTATAACTTTTATTCATTCAAATTCATTTTTTATATTAAAATGTAATATTATCCAGAGTGAAATAATATATGATATGGAATGACATTAAGATTATTGATAGTATAGAGAAATATGGAAGTGGTATATTAAATAGAAAAAAAATAATCTTTCATTGATAAGAACCAAGTGCAAGTTGTATGTATTTAGTTTAATTGATTTTAATGATAACATATAATATTAACACATTTTGATACTAGTTTTAGTTCCTATCCACATTATATGAAACTTGTTTTCCAATTTGAATATTTTATAATTGATAAAAAGTGATTACTTGAAAGCACACTTTGCTTATCACAATCAATGATAATGTAATATTTATTAATTAATAAATATTACATTATCATTACATTAATGTAATCAAAACAATAGTAATAAAAATGAAGTCATCTTCAACTGTTAAATTCAATAAGTGTTTCCAATTAATTCTCTTTTTTTCTTTTTTTTTTGCTAAAACTGCTTCATTGTTGTGTTTCAGTATAGCAGAATAAATAGTAATAATATTTACTAATTAATAAATTTGTTTTATTTGAATATAATAGAATTCTGCATTAGAATTTTTCTTATATATGTTACTGAATACAGATAGTTCTTGACTTCTGATGTGGTAGTTCAAATCTAGTGAAAATAATTTTAGTTCACTTTGCTTTATTATTATTTTTTTAATATATTTATATTTATTATGGTGCAATAAAATAAACACAAAATAGATGCTGCTGGTATATCAGATCATTGTACATAGATTTGATTAATGCAATTCACATGTTTACAGCATTGTAAGTCAAGGACTTCCTGCACTGATTTCAAATTAAGATATAAAATCAAATTTATTCTTACTGTGGTGTTCTCTTAAATAGCTGCATCAGGAAACGAGTGGCTTCTTGTGTAACCTCTTTATATAAATTATCAAAATGATAACGTACGTAGAGGACATTACTTGTTGTTTCTACATCATTTTCACCATGAAAAGGTGATACTCCACTCAAACTAAAATGAAAAATTTTATTATCATAATATATTAGACTTATTAATAATTTCTAAACAATAAATATATATTTATTTCAATTTAATAATTATTCTGGTTATATTCATAATTTAAATAGAATTGCTTTCTGTATAGAAATTGTCTGTGTTGTACATTCCAAGTGTCCTGGCTAATAAAACAATCATTGTTAGAATTCACTTTGCATTTGTATGTTTACATATATCCATTCCAGACAAAGAGAACAGTAAAAATAAATTCTGTTCCATCTATTTTTTTGCTCTGTCTCTGTACTACTTGTTAATCTGACTATAGGATTTAAAATTATAAATTAAAATAATTCTAGTACAAATGTTTCTATTATTTCTTATCTAAATTCACAACAATCATTGTTATTTGTCTAATTTTGTGTAATTCCATGAAAATGAAAATTTAATGAATAAAAAGCTGTTTTGCTACTTGAAATTTTCAATTAATTCTATACAGAAAATAGTAAAGCATAAATAATAATAAAATCAAAACTATTTGGTTTTTAAATAAAACTTAATTACTATTAAGTTTTATTTAATAAAATTAAATAAAACTTGATAATAAGATTGCACTTGATAGTAAGATTGTACGGTATATTCAAAAAGTTTCTGAATATATAGTATAAAACTTTGAAAAATTTGACAATATATTAAAAGCACTCAGATTTTGCTCATTGACAATGTATCATCATTAACAAAAAAATTAAATATCATTACTTACAGAATATATGTTAAGACTCCTACACTCCATAAATCACTAGCTGTACTTGCATCTTCTTGTTTTAATATTTCTGGTGCTATTATATTAAAAATGTCCTTTTAGTGTTTAAGATTTCAATATATGCTTATTATATATGGTATATTTTAATTAATAATTAATAATTATTAAGATGCAGCTTTTTAGATAGTTTTTAATGATTCTTAACAAAAGATTTAAATACAAGATTATTTGTGATTCAATTTAGTTGTTGCTCAAGTTACAAAAATTTTTACAATAAACATCCCATTTTATTTTCAAATTTTGATAATTTTGTAATACATTTGCAGTTAGACCATTTTCCTATCTATAATAATCATTTAATGATTGAATAATGTTAGCATTGTACTTCAAGAACATTGAAATTTTAAGGCACTAATAATTATTCCAATCTACAATATACATAGTAAATTTAATACATCTGTATTTAGTGTAAATATAATTTTTGAGGTATGAATTTACCTCAGAAATGTATTATGTTGATAATAAGAAACTGATAATTCAGATTGATCATAAATATTATATAAGTCTCATTGTGAAGTAATAAATAGTGGAAGAAAAATTGATATCAAAATTCAAAATATAATAATTAATTCTCTAGAACAGCAATTCCTATTTGGTACTTTGCAAATCTCTAAAGATTTATGAAAGTTATTAAAGAGAATTCCAAAAAATTTCTATAATATTAGATGTTTATAAAAATTGTGCACTATACATGAATCAATTCCATAAATTAAATCAATGATCTGATCATTTTCTTTTTTCTTTTGAAAGTAGGATACACAATCTATGTTTGCAAATAATAACTTAAGAACTAAAATCTGAAGCAAAGTTTTACAATTATAAAAAATAGCAATTCTCAATTTTTTCATTTTTAAAAATTAAAAAAATTGTACTATAATGAAATTATCTAGCAGCAATATATTACAAAATTATATTGTTTAATATGTATCAACATAGCAGAAGTTTTTCCAAAAATATGTGGTGTATAGCTAAGGATTATGTGATAATAAAATAAATGAAAAGTGAACTTTAAAACATTTATTTACAATTGAGAAAAATAAATCCTTCTCTGAGAAAACATACAAGCAACTCCCCAAATTGTTCTTGATAATAACTATTGACTATTAAACAAAAAATTCATGGCCACATCTGATCATTTTCTTTTTTCTTTTGAAAGTAGGATACACAATCTATGTTTGCAAATAATAACTTAAGAACTAAAATCTAAAGCAAAGTTTTACAATTATATAAAATAGCAATTCTCAATTTTTTCATTTTTAAAAATTAAAAAAACTGTACTATAATGAAATTTCCTAGCAGCAATATATTACAAAATTATATTGTTTAATGTGTATCAACATAGCAGAAGTTTTTCCAAAAATATGTGGTGTATAGCTAAGGATTATGTGATAATAAAATAAATGAAAAGTGAACTTTAAAACATTTATTTACAATTGAGAAAAATAAATCCTTCTCTGAGAAAACATACAAGCAACTCCCCAAATTGTTCTTGATAATAACTATTGACTATTAAACAAAAAATTCATGGCCACCATATGACACAAAAACATGAACATTATGCTAATTTGTCTAATAAATATTATATATCATCATATGCAGGTAGTTTTCAGTTTATGAATTCCCACTTAACAAGTTCCCAGCTTTGCATGTTTATTTTTTCAAATATGAAGTATCAAGAAAATCAAAAATCTGAGCATTAATTGCAATAAATTAATGTTTAAACATTCATAAAAAGGCATTTCAAAAGCATTATATATATATATAACTATACAATACAGTATGACTAGGCTTGTAACAAAAATTTCATAGCAGACAATGGAATTTCTGTTAGAAACCTAGTCATACTGTATTATATAGTTATGTATGTGGAATGCTTTTGAAATGCCTTTTTATGAATGTTTAAACATCAATTGGAAAATCAAAATGGTGGCCAAGAAGTGGAAGTAGTGCACCCTCTGATTTTATTGACATATGTAAGTAACTTCCATTTCCAGAATTTGCCTAACTTAATAGTTCAACTGAATTAAAACTCATCTATTATCATCTATCATCAATTATATGTTAATAATAATTAAAAATAAAAATTCTTTAACATTTATTATAGCAAATAATTTCTTTATTATTTTAAAAGCTGTATTTTCATTTCTTTAGATAAATAAATCATTATATAATCATAAACTATTGATTTTTTTGACCTTTATTTAATTTTATTGTGATCAAATTGCATTACTAAGAATAAAACCCGATTTTAATATTAGGTCTATGAGAAACTGAGTCTTGGTTAAGAAGCAATTTTCAAGTTCAAATTAATTCATAAAGATGAATCCAATATATTAAACCAGAGGTTTATCTAGATTTCCATTTTTATTAAAAAACTTTGGGATTAACACTTAGAAAAAGATTAAAAAAATAAGTCAAAACATATTTTTATCTTATTGTTCATTATTTAATTTTTCTATTTATCTTTTATTTAATTTTTTTGTCTTGAGCTTATTTCTTCATAGTTTATAGAAAGATGACTAAGAGAGATTAAATGATATAAATTTTAAATTTCAATTGTATTTAAATGTATACTAATTATATTAAGTTTATTATTTTTATATTTAATGTATAAATTGAATCTGTTTACCTAAATACTCTAGTGAACCACGAATGTTTACTCTGGCTCCTTCAGGTGGAATACATTGTGCTGAACCAAAATCAACCAATTTAATATCAAGATGATGCTGATCTGTTAACACTACATTATCAGGTTGTAATTCTAGGTAACATATTCCTCTGAAGTGAAGATACTCTAGACCATCTAGAACCTAAACAATTATTACACATGATTTATATATCAAGTAAAATTGTGCTTATTTAAAAAATAAAACTACAATTTCTTACATATAATAAATAATTAAGATGATTCAATATGATTTATTAATCTACTTAACTATATGGGATCAAATAATTAACAATATGTAATAGTAACACTATTGATTTTATTTAATCTGTAACTTAAAAAGTCTAAAATAGATTTATTACACAAACATTAGATTCTCAAATTCCTTACCTCTTAGAAAAATTATTCTAATTTATGAATTTTTAATAAAATATTATAATTTTCTTTTAATTATGATTGTGTCTTAGTTTTTTTAAATTTCCCATGATTACAGGATATGATTTTTAGTAATGATCTATAAGCAAGAAATTAATGCCTTTTAATTGCAAATTCACTCTTTATATGATATAATAAGTGATCCCAAGACATGAATTTAAAAATAAAATGATTGTTACAAGTTAAAAGCATTCTGTTGTATAAAACAGAATGCCTACTTAATCAGAAATCTATAATTATGAAATTTGAATCATAAAAGACAAAGCATTATTTGTACTATATTTTTCAGTGTGAATGAATTAGTGACTTTGAGAGTTGAACTGAAGCATATATGAGCAATGAAATATATCTGATCTGATGCCAAATGTCTGTTAAAATAAATTTTGTTGATATACGACCTATTATATTTAATGAAGATTAAAATAATAACTAAATTTATCCAAAAACGTTTATTTAAAGACTTGATTTATATCTATTATCTTTTCATTTGTAATTTTGGCATAGAATTATACAGTATATAGAAATAGCATAATTAACAGATAAGATAAATGTAGCAAAGAATCAGATTCTTAAAACAGTGTGATTAGATATGTATAAATATTATAATAAATATTTATCATTATAAATATTTGAATGTAAATGCAGTTTTCTGAAATACTCTATTTTGTCAACAACTGATTTTATATGGTATTATATTAAATATGATGAAATTCATCTCATCATTTTGTAGAGTGCTAAAGAAATGTATTAAAATACTGATTGAAAACAATTTTTGATCAAATAATCTTCTTCATAATTATTATTCTAATTTTTTTTAAATTTTTGGCATCTTATTATAATCATTCAAAGACTACTATAGGCAAGGCATAACTTCTCAACATTTTTCCATTAATAAAAAGGAGAAAAAAATAAGGAAAATTCCTATATATTGACTCAAATCAATTATATAGCTCAAATATTGTAATTTAAATTCCTGTATTGTGCTAAAATCATTTCTAATTTATATACTAGTAAAAACCTTTTTAAAATGAATATTATTTGAATTAATCTGCTAAGACTTGTTTTAAACAATAATTACCTGTGTAACAACTTTTGCAACCATCTCTTCTGTATATTGATGGTAAAAACCTCTTTAAAATGAATATTTTTTGAATTAATCTGCTAAGATTTGTTTTAAACAATAATTACCTGTGTAACAACTTTTGCAACCATCTCTTCTGTATATTGATGACGGCATGAGAAATATGTCAGAATATCCATTCCAGATAATTTTTCCAAAATTAGTATTGTTGAGGTTGGATTAGTACTTGCCATTTCTAGAGAAACAATTCGTTCATGCTTTAACGATCTTAATATGTCAAATTCATGTAAAATATTAGATTCTGTTTGTGGTGTTTTCTGCATGACTTTGGCCATGAGTGTAGTATTTTTTTGCTTAACCCATACTTTAACTGTCACAGAAAACCTTCCCCTAAGAAAAAAATATATCATTATTTTATAAAAATAATTAATAATTGAATTTTATCACTATAATTTTAAGGAATATTTACAAACCTTGCAACTTCTGATACAAAGTTATATAGTTCAAGTGGATCACCTTCAACTAATTCTATTGGATTATCTTCTAAACTGTAATCCAAATTAGTAGCTTCTAAATCATCTAAAAATAATTCTTGGCCTCTTTCTGTCATCTCCTGTTGATATTTTCGTGCTTTACTAATTTTTATTTTTGGAGAACCTGAAAATATTTTTAATTATTCTTTATGAGTCTATGTAATAAAAATTTTTAAAAATTAACCTTTTTCAAGAATAATGAATATATATATATATGTTCATTATCCCTTAAAAAGATTGTAACTATTAGAAAACTAACTTTGGGAAAATTATTAAAGCTTTCTTTAATAAAATAGCAGAAAACAAAAATCATTTAAATCTACCATAACCAGACAAATAAACACATTATGTTTCCAATCATGCTCTTTTCTTGATATTTTTAAATGTTTTTTATAGTAATTGTTATTTGCTTTTGAAATGGCTCCTTTTAATTGAACTTATATAATAAATAAATATCTATAAGTTCTTCATTTCTAATTTTGACTTCTTATATTAACTAATCTATAATTGTTATCAAATTATATGTATAATTTGCTTTTGAAATGGCTCCTTTTAATTGAACTTATACAATAAATAAATATCTATAAGTTCTTCATTTCTAATTTTGACTTCTTATATTAACTAATCTTAACAAAACATGTTTTTACACAATAAAAATTATTATTTAATATAGTAGAGTCCCTATTATCCAAGATAATGTGGCTGAGAGTATCTTGATAATTAAAAACTCAGATAACACAGGAGATTTGGTAAATTATTATTAAATAAATTGGATTTGAATATATTAATGTTATGATGGTATCTTGATAATTAAAAACTCAGATAATACAGGAGATTTGGTAAATTATTTTTAAATAAATTGGATTTGAATATATTAATGTTATGATGTATATTATATTCAAAAACGGGTCTAACCTAAAAATAATAACTCTTACTATATAATTTAAAAATGAATTGTCATTTAACTTTATGTTGATTTTTTTAATTTTGTAATAGAATAGTTATATAATAAAACACTTTTAATTTTATTTACAATTTAAAATATTTTAAATTTAATTTGTAACTGTTTTATTATAAAAATTATAAAAAATTTAACACAAATTGAAATATCTTTTATCTCAGTTACTGTACTTATGATTTTAAATACCTGGTGTTAAAGTATTAAATGGTTCTGAAAGTTGACTATAGTCTCCCCAACCAAATCTATTCTTTGCTGCTAAGCGTAAATAATAAGTTGATGATGGTGATAGTTCTCTTAATACAAAGAATTCGTGAGAAATATTTTTGGCAGCTTTCTTCCATTGATCTTCATCTACAAAAAAAATTTCTGCATAAATTTCTTAACTGACTAAAATAATACAATTAACCACTAATTATTTATTTTTATTTTAAAAATATTTTTCAAAATTAAACAGTTGTAATATTTCATAAAGAAAAACCATCTATGATTAAAAATTAAGTGTGTTTACAGTATGATTTTTAAGTAATTTTCAGAGAGATTTGATTGAAAGATATATGTACAGAAATAATAATAATAATTATTGCATATCTTATCTTTACTTAATCATCTATAGCATTTGATTTAATGTAAAAATATTCTGAGATTATTTATTGAACAAATTGTTCAATAAATCAAAAATAAATAAAAATAATATAAATAAATCAAAAATAATAAATCTCAGAATATTTTTACATTAAATCTACAAAAGAACAAATTTAAAACTGAAATGATACTGAATGTCAATATAAAAATGCTTTCTACATTTCTATAAATTCATTATTTAAATATTAAATTGCTTTTAAAATTATAAAAATTTTATCCAATCTATATTAGAGTCAACAGAAAAAATACTGGTTCTGATGAGAGAGAAATTATTGTAGGAGTGACTATTTAAAATAATATTGTTTAATCTATATTAGAGTCAACAGAAAAATACTGGTTCTGATGAGAGAGAAATTATTGTAGGAGTGACTATTTAAAATAATATTTTGCTTCATATAGTACTGACAGTAAATGTTTTTATATGATGCATCTTGTATGCAGATAATATTCTATAAATGAAGAAAGCTTGTCATTGAAATTAATAGTAAATCTTACTTTTTGTCAAAAAATGTAAACAGAAGAAACTATAGATAAGATTAATTCATTTCTGTTGGACAGTGGTTTTCAATTTGAAACCACAATGAATGAGATTGAGTTCAGAAACTGGTAAATGCAGAAACTTCTAATAAATTATAAACCTAATAAAATTTTTTTATATTGTTAGAATAGTTTTAAAATTTTTATGAAAAACTGCCCTTTTATTATTGATTTCATTTCTTCCAACTAATAAGTTTATATCAAATTTCATGTATGTTCTCCTCATAATTAATATGTTATTATATTTATTTTAACAATTGGTATAGTTTATACATGTTTAAAGATTAATTTTGTATCAAATAAAAATTTTTATATTATTATTATATTTGTTTATGATATAAATTATATAATAAGTGTTCTTAAATAAAATAATCTCTTATTCTAATAAACAAATAGTTAATGCACTATTTATTATATAATATTATTTATATTTTTATAGGTTTGAACCATATTCACTAATTGCAGAACAGAGCCTACAATAAAACAAGATTATCAATAAAACTAAAACAACAACATATATATACCAGTAATTAAAACTTTTTATTAGATGTTTTTTAGTAAAATTTATTCAATATTCAGAAATGTTATCAATCTGACCGCAAATCCAATCAAAGTCACCCCACTTCATAAACGTGGCTGCCTAAAGCGTATAAATTGCTTATCATTTCTATAAATTTGTATATTAATAACTGAGATACTATATAATACCTTAAAGAGGAATCAATCCTGCTCAGACAAGAAACTAATTCTTCATCCAATATTTTATCACTCTCAGGAAAAACAACATAAAATAGGACCTGTTTTCAGATGAAGATAAAATATGTTGACACATCCAATTTACCAACTTATGTTCATAAAATGGTCGAATATACTTATAGTTTAGTGCTGCTACTTCATGGATGTTAACGGATTAACCATTTGGTGAAATTTCAATGAAATATAAACTTTTGTATTATCAAAATCACCCCTTGAAATCAATCTCACCCCATCTGATGGTACCATCTGCAATGTCTCATTATATTTGCAAACAAGTTTCAAATAAAACTTCAATATATATATGTCATTAAATATGTATAGTTTGCTTAGAAACTACAGTAGGCCCAATTGTTTTAAAGAAATATGATTTTGATAATCATACATATGAAAAAGAATAACAAAGTGAAGGAATTTCATATCAGCATTCAAAGAATCGGTGTATCAAATACAATACATTGTATATTTGATACACTGGTGTTTAGCAATAAGCACTACTACCCCATCTGATGGTACCATCTGCAATGTCTCATTATATTTGCAAACAAGTTTCAAATAAAACTTCAATATATATATGTCATTAAATATGTATAGTTTGCTTAGAAACTACAGTAGGCCCAGTTGTTCTAAAGAAATATGATTCTGATAATCATACATATGAAAAAGAATTACAAAGTGAAGGAATTTCATATCAGCATTCAAAGAATTGGTGTATCAAATACAATACATTGTATATTTGATACACTGGTGTTTAGCAATAAGCACTACTGTTGCATCTAAAGATATTTTGATGCCAATGTTATGATTTTAATTTCTATTGACTGCCACATGGGCACCCACAGTAATGAATAAGTCAGAGCACTTGCATCACTGAAAATTTTTAATGTGTAAAAAAGAAATTTAGTAATTTATTTCACTATGCATTGCTAGTATACTTTGCACCCTAGGAAAATTTTTGCTGCTTTTGTTACTAAAGTCATCTTAATATACAATATGCCAAGTTTCATTAACAAGCATCCACTGGTATTTAGCATTCTAAAATTTCAATATTTGAAAAGCTTATATTTGAATCTTGTATGTACTATGGTTGATGAGGCTAAAGGTGGTGAAAAAGAATGTAACTGAAAATGTTTCATTAGACCATTTTTGCCTACAGCTAGAATTTAAGAAAAAAGCTATTATTTGTAGGTTTCTCAAGTTAAAATTGATGGACCTGCACTATAATTGAAAATATGAAATAAAAAATTCTCTTCTATTCATTGTCCATAACATTCCTATTTAAGTTTCAAATCTAATGGGCAATTTCTCTGCAGAAGTGTAGAATACCTCTTTTAACCTCCCTTTCTGCAAAGTCAACTTTTTGATACTTTGCATTCTTATATGAAATATTATAACTCAAATTTTAAAATGGCATTTTTTACCCTCTCATGTTTTCAATTTTATTTTATTCTATATTTATACTGCAGAAAAAGAAAATAACTTTACAAGTAAATAATATATTTGTACTAGCAAATACATCACTGCAAAAATATTTGATCTGTAAAGCCGTAGACATTCTGCAACTAATCAGAGTAAAGATGAAAAACCAAGCACTAAGCAGAAATAAACCTTTATTTCACAAAGGAATGTTTTCAACCATTTACCATTGGTCTTCGTCGAAGACCAGTGGAGAATGGCTGAAAACATTCCTTTGTGAAATAAAGGTTTATTTCTGCTTAGTGCTTGGTTTTTCATCTTTATTTGATATTTCTCTCTCTTTGATACAAATAATAACAAACACTTCTCACTTTAACTGTAATATAAATTACATGTAATAACCTTATTAAGTATAACTAACATTATTACAGACCAGTGTCTTATTATTAAAGATTGAATTGTAAAATATTCTAAAAAAGTCCTGTGACTAATACTGGTTAAATTTAAAATTTTGGATACCAATACTTAAAAAGAAAAGTTTATCTCAGTAACATTTCAAATATTTTTATTTTGTTACACAGATTTTGAAAAAAGATCTTTTCATACAAAAACTGAAATGGTTATATTTGAATTTTAAATGATTAAGAATTTCTTTTATTAAAAAAATTTTAAAATTCTTAATTTTCTTTTAATATTTGTAACACATTCAATATTTTAAATTTTTATTTATAAAACTTTAGATTATTATAAATTAAAAATCATCTAATTTTGATATAAAAATGTATAATTATAAAAACAGTTTGCATCAGAGTTTTCAGTTAAATACAATTCATAATATATTCATGATGATGTCTATTTACAGTTGAAATATTGAATTGCATATTAAATGAAATTCAGATAATGTATATACAGTATTTTGTCAAATATTAATGGACAACAGGATTTAATGGCTCAGCTTTGATATTGGAAAGATCCAGGCGAGAATCTAACTCATCATCAACTTCTCCAACAACAGCTCTAGAAGGAAAATACATACAATATTTAAACTATTAGTAAAAAAAAATGAAGTAAATTTAAAAATCATTAACTTATGTTTTACTTTCAACTAAAAAATTTCCCAAGTTATGAGGCTCTGATCCAATTCCAGGTTTCCTGGATAGAAAACTGAAGTATTTCCACACAGCCATCCAGACAACAACAAAATCTATTAAAACTGGATGCAGATGTAACAAAAAATAAAATTTTTGTTGGTTTTTGTTTACATTGAATGCTAGAATTTGGCTTGCTTAAAAGTTCAGTTATTTCAATATGAGGAAATAAAAAAAATGACTGCTTCGGTAACGTGACATTCATTGCAAAAATTGAGTGATTTTTCTTATCACTTTCATGAGCTATAGATATTGATCAATGTGACATTTGTTCCAGATATTATTTATGAGTTAGAGAACTTTGTGCAAATGTTTCCCATAATATTTTTTTTTTTGCTATATGAATGAATTGAAAATGAAATAGCTAACTGAAAAAGCACTGTAGGCTAATGTCACTGCATTTATTGCAAAGCCATTGATAGCAGTCATTAATAAGTATGAATTTCCATTACGAATACAGGTAGGCCTCGATTAGTGCGAGTTCGAATAATGTGATTTAGATTAGTGCGACTTATAAAATTGATACCGTTTTTCAGTTAGTGCGAGCAAATATTCGATTAATGCGAGTTGTAAGAATAGACCAGTATTACTAACAAAGCTCCGCCTCCTTTTATGATGTCAATTAACAAATTACCGTTAATTTTCGGTTAGTAAAACCGGACGAGGAGCAGTCCAAGAACGGTCACACGATTTTGAAGGGGTGAAACATCAGAAAGATGGGCTTTTTGCCGTTAACTGTTTAACATTACTGTACTATTATTTAGCTTTGCTATCATATACATACAGTATAGTACAGAATTTTCTCTTTTATAAAGTATCAAAATGGATAAAAGGAAGAACACTTTTGATGATAAAACAGGAAACGAAAAAAAGAAGAGGTTAGTGATTACACTAGAGCAAAAAATGGATGTGATTAAGCGATGTAAAATCAGTGCTCCACTTCCGCTTTTGATTTACTATTTTAGTTTTGATTTGGCGGTTGGTTTGATGATGGTATGAAATAAAAAAAATAAGGTAATTTCCGCTTTCAATTTACTATTTTGGTTTTGATTTGGCGGTTGGTTTGATGATGGTATGAAATAAAAAAAATAAGGTAATTTCCTGGTAAGTTATTAATTTAGATGATGAACAATGATGCAAAATATGAAAATAAATATTTCTTAAACAGTTAGTGTTAAGTTAGTATTGTGGTTATTCATCGTGAGGTTAGCTAATGGCTGGAATCTCACAAAGCAAGAACCAATTACCATATTTTACATATAGTTAATACTTCGAATAGTGCGAGAAATTAGTGGAACCAATTATTCGCACTAATCAAGGCCTACCTGTAATTGCTTTCATAAGTACAAATTGTTATAACTTGGACTGCTTTAAAAATCAGAACTCCATGTATCTTAAAATCCATGGAGTAATACATGGATTTTAAGAAATAATTATTCTACAATAAATTATTATTAACTAATTGCTTATGAAAGGTTGTCTTCTAGCTAGTAAAATTTAACATTAGCATTTTCAATAGTGCATAACTAGTACTTATTTGTAATTCAACACATGTAAATCTCCAAAGGTATTATATTAAAGAGAGCTTATTATATATTTATTGATAATTTCTACAAGTTTTTCTTCCATTCACTGGGTATTTTATCACATTATTTATTATACCAGGTTTTTTACTAATGGCTTGGAAGATGTAGTAACACATTGGTTTCCAGTTTTAGATGGCATATGAGTTGTTGGAAATTACACTTCTGCCCAATGTCATAACAATCTGTTTAAAATTGTATTCATCAATTTCTCAGACAATTTTTACATTGATCTATGTGTACATGTGGCACTACTATTGTATGTTATAGTTTAAACTAAGTTTTGCTCTCTAATATCAAAAATTTTGAATTTTATAAAAAATAGTAAACATTTTGATATTTTAAAATGCAAGAAATCTTTATAAAATTTCATTTAATCTACATTTAATGAATATTAACTTGTTTATTATATAAGATTTATTACATTCTGTATAAAATTATTACTTATAAAATATTTAAAAATTTTTAAATATTCCAGAATTCTTCAGTTTTTACTGTTACAGTATAAAGTAACTGCAAATATCTGCTTTTTTGATAATTAATTACAAATTTATGAAATACAGTGGTACCTCGGTATATGTCCTTAATCCATTTCGGATCCTTGGACTTATACCAAACACGATGTATACCAAATAAATTTTTCCTATAAGAAATAAAGGGATAATGATTAATCTGTTCCCATGAAAAAAATCCTATTGTTATTGGCATATCACATTGATGGGATTATACAAAATAATTTAAACACTGCTTAATACTGAAATACATGAATACAAAACAATTACAGTAGATAAAATAAATGAAAGTATAACCTTATTATCTTGCTGAGAAGAGTCGAGTGCCTACTAGGATGATGTTGAGAAGAGAGGAGGAAGAGATGTTATTGTTTGGAAGGAGAATCTGCTCCCAATAAAACTTTAGGAATTTGTAATTCTGTTTTCTCTTTCTATTTTCTCTCTCTTTTCCCTATTTGGATCTTGTTGAGGCTTACCAGATTTGACTTTTATTAAAAAATCTGTCAAAGAACTTAGCTTCTGCCTTCCTCAAGATGTTTCGGAAATATGACATTGTCTGGTCTTTACATACAAATTATAACAAGTCGTAATGCTATTACGACTTGTTATAATTTTTTTAAAGAATGTTTTTTTTAAGAGAACATATAACAGACTAATATAAGTTCTAGCATGCGAGTCAGTCGTATTCCAAGCAAAATTTTTTGCATCCAAACAGGATGTATACTAAGTTCGACTTATTCTGAAGCGGACATATATCGAGGTACCACTGTATAATACAACATTCATTTCTGTTCTGTTATGAGATAAATCATATTGATTTTTTAAAATTAAAAATAAAAATTTTTCTTTAATTAAAATATAACCCAATTAATTCATGTAAAACAACAAATAAATCTAAAATCATCAAAAAATGCCAGTCTGTAATAATTATCTAAATTTGATCTCATTTCACTTTGGCCAGGTAGGGATGTGCTAAATAACTGTGTTTAATTATTGTTAATGCCAAAATTTTCAAACTCAAGTTTTGCTGCTTATATAATGACACAATTAATAATTAATAAACAGTTAATAAAACAAACATTTTAAACAGAAAAATAAATTGTTTTATTAACTGAATTAATGCCAAATTATAATTAATATATATATTGTGTGTTTAGATATAAAGTTATAACAAGAGGCATTGTGGATTGACTGCAGTTACATCATCATCTATTAAACATATTTACATTCAATCAAAATTATTATTATTTTCCTATATCTAAAATTTTTAATTAGAGATGTATACAGGCATACCTTGTTATTGTGGTGACTATATTCCAGACCACCACTGTAAAGTGAATCACAGTCTTTTTATTTGCTAATGTATATAAAAGCATAAAAACATATTTACTATATTATTCATTAAGTGCACAATAGCACTAGACTTAAAAAAAATCTTGGCCAGATGACTATGCTTTTAAGCATTTGCATATTACTTTGGAGGATCCAAATTTGATTCTGGGTTTCAAATCTTTAGTTTTAGAATAACTGCAGGCCTGGCCCCTCTGTGTATTAATTTATGTTTTATATAAATTATGTTCTAAATATTATTTTGCAACTAATTTTATTTTAAGATATAAAATAAAAATATGGAATATAATTGAGAAGTGATATTAGCAAAGTCACTTCTCAATTATATTCTATATTTTTCCATATTAGTCAAAGCCAATAAAGCAAGTTATGCCTGTATATTATTTGCTTTAAATCAGGGATTCCCAAAGATTTGTCAAGATGGGTGAAATTGTAAATTTCAAAATAACAGGTGCGGCAGTGAAATGGGCAATTTGGCAATCCTGGAAATAGCAAGTTACGTTAGGAATCAGAAAACGGGTGGTGCTATCTGGACAACAAATCTTTGCCATTGACCCTGATATTGGTGTTCAGTTGAGATGGTATCATGAACTGGTGAACAACGTGCTTTTGCCGTGAAGGCATTTTACAAAAACAACAGCAGCAACATGGCTGTGCAGAGTGTATTTCGTGCTCATTACAATCTCGCACATCATGCCCCAGTCCTGTTGGCGCATGCTATCAAAATGTGGGTACAGAACTTTGAGGAAACGGGTGATATGGTGAAAAAGAGGGGTGGAAATGCAAAACGCATGTGCACACCAGAGAATGTTGCAAGAGTGGAAGAAAGTGGCCTACCACACACCATCCAGGAACTGAAGGATTGAATTCGGAGGAAGTTAATCGAATTCCAGTGCCAGTCCTGCAAGATGTGATGTCTAACTTCCGTAAAAGACTTGGAATGTGTGTGAAGGAAAATGGGGGCCACCTACGTGATGTCATTTTTAAGTGATGGACATTTGGTACTGTGACATGTCTGTGCAAGATGTGCAAGTTGTTCAGAAACATTCCTCACAAATTGCAAGCATTGTAAATTCATGTTGTATTTCTTTTATATTACTGTGAATAAATTTGTATCACTGGTGGAGGTTTCAAAATGGCCCGTTTCACTGTTGCATCTGTTATTTGGCAGGCAAAAAAATGTTATGAAAAAATACATCCAAATTGATAAAAAAGACAAAACGGAAAGATTTATACTAATTTTATAACATAATCGTTCTTTATTTATGGCAATAATTACTTATTAACCGTTTAAAATAATACATTTCAAAAATAATTAAAAAGAAAATAATAATAAATGTTTAATTCTGTTCTTTATTTATGACAATAATTACTTTTTATTACAAAGTGTTTAAAATAACACATTTCAAAAATAATTCAACAAAAATAACTTAAATGGAAATAAAAAACGAAAAATATAAAAAATTCATCAATCTGAAGTGAATGCCTAATAAAAGAGTAATAAATTCATCAATCTGAAGTATGTGACTTGTGCAGTTGTTTTCTTTTAATTTATCATTGAGCCTTGGTTCTAAGTTGGTTGAATATATTCTTAACACTGCTTGTAAATGTTCATCAGTTAATTTTGATCTCAATTACATCGCTTTTAAATGTTCATCAGTTAATTTTGATCTCAATTTGGACTTATTTGTTATTAACTCGTGATTGAGAAAGTTTTTTCGCATATATAAATGCTTTCAAATAATGAAAACTTATTTGGAATCACTTATACATGTATTTTTTAATTAAACAATTTTTAATTATAATATGATAAAATTAATTTATATTTTTACAAAAAAATAAATAATCTCTATGAATTCAAGATCGCAGATGATCTGACATCATGGATTGCATTTCTAAAGTTTGTGGGCTGCATTTAGTCCGCAAGCTGCATTTTGAGAACCCCTGCTTTAAATGATAAAAGTAATCACAATCTTAACAGTATATAGGGATCTTTCTTTAATGTCAAAATTATTTGTTTAAAAGTAAATCAAAAATTTGTTATCATATTGTAGCAATTCCCAACCTTTAGGGCTGATTGTTTAAACATGTTCTAGACCTCAGCCGCAGTCTGAACCACAGGTTTATAAAATTTGCATCGCATAAACGAAGCATCTTAGCAGACGCGACTCAGATAAGGTCTAAAAAACCAGTTTCTAAACAGATGATCTGACATCATGGACTGCATTTCTAAAGTTTGTGGGCTGCATTTAGCCCGCAAGCTGCATTTTGAGAACCCCTGCTTTAAATGATAAAAGTAATCACAATCTTAACAGTATATAGGGATCTTTCTTTAATGTCAAAATTATTTGTTTAAAAGTAAATCAAAAATTTGTTATCATATTGTAGCAATTCCCAATCATATTGTAGCAATTTCCAACCTTTAGGGCTGATTGTTTAAACATGTTTTAGACTTCAGCCGCAGTCTGAACCACAGGTTTATAAAATTTGCATTGCATAAACGAAGCATCTTAGCAGACGCGACTCAGATAAGGTCTAAAAAACCAGTTTCTAAAGTATATTTCTAGACCAGCTACTAGTTAGGTTTAGAATCTAGATCGTGTCTTCTTGCGCATGCGATAAATTTTCATATTTTATAGAATCATCTATACTTAATTTGAATTATTATTGAGTGAAATATAATTTAAAGAATATATTAAATGCTTTAAGTGTAACTTAAAACATTTTTCATTTTTTCACGTTGAACTTCTGCCATATTACTGACGTCAACGATAGAGCCCGAGATACTGATTGGCTGAAAATTTTCAAATGACGGAACGCTAATTTTCATTTGAAAATTTTCAAATGACGGTGGCTAAACCTCAGCTGTAATAACAGCTGAGGTTTAGCCACTGTTCTGTTAGACTTGGCATAATCAACATCTTTGCAATGCTTGTAAAACCGCGGTTTATCTGAATACTGTCTAGAAGCAGTTTTTGCTGTAAACTGTGGATGATAGAAACTCCGTTTAAACAATCAGTCCTTATTCATGCTGTTCTGTTAGACTTGGCATAATCAACATCTTTGCAATGCTTGTAAAACTGCAGTTTATCTGAACACTGTCTAGAAGCGGTTTTTGCTGTAAACTGTGGATGATAGAAACTCCGTTTAAACAATCAGTCCTTATTCATGGGCCTTCTTTTGGCAGCCATTTCCTTAATTGTATCCTTATATATTAGCAAAATGTATTTGAAAACATTTGACATATATTCTTTTTCTGCCACTATTCAATTTTTGTCATATACATTTGAATGTATATGACATTCAAAGGTATATGACAAAAATTTCATATATTCTTATCTCTTGAAAACCTCAAATTCTCTATCACAAAATGAAAAGTTCATAAGAATCTAAAATACAGATCTGTCAATTGACTTGTTTATAATCTTTGTTTAAATATGACATTATAAAAAATACCCTTTATTCACCAAGGAATTACATCATTGATTAAAAATGAATTTCAATATTTAAATAAGCAAAAAAAAATTTTTATAGCTTACATATTATCTCCTCGTATTATATATAAACCAAGAACAACTTGTTCAACACCCTGCGTTGAACTATATACTCGTTCATGGCTTTCATCAAGAATTAAATTAATTGTTTGATCAAAACCTTTTAATGTCCCCTATAATATGAAATAAAAACATTTTAAATCCAGAATTATTATTAGAATAAAATAATAATAAATTATAATTATTTATTTCAAATAATTAAATTAACAGTAATTTAATATTTTCATTTAAAATGATTATAGGGAAGGAATTATTTTTTAATATACAGGTAGTCCTCAACTTAAGATAAGGTTTAGTTTCAAAACCCTGCCACCATAAGTCAAAACAGTCATAAAATATAAATGTCCAAAATTTATGGATTTCTTACTATGAACATTTAACAAGACATTATACACCTTAGTAAACAAAAAAACACAACACTACAAGAACCAAACATAAAAAAAGGAGATTTTCTATATATCAACCATTGGATCTGGGACTTGAACTCATGGAATTGCATTGATGAATCATACTAATTGCATCATTGTTGTATATATGAATAGTCGTAAGCTGAGGATTTGTCCTATGCTGTCATGTTCCATAAAAAAAAAAACTACACATACTGATTGCATCATTGTTGTATATACGAATAGTCGTAAGCTGAGGATTTGTCCTATGCTGTCATGTTCCATAAAAAAAAAAACTAGAATTATAAAACTAATTTTTGTTTAATTACAACAAACCTAATGAGATTTAATAATATTGTGATTGATATATCAATAAGACAAACACTTCTTTCATTGTAACTGAATATAATATATTTATTGAAATGAAACTTATCTTCTATCAGTTATAAATTTTGTAATGAATAAAAATAAGAGAATTATTGTTTTGATGTGAATTTAGGCTCTACTGTAACTTCAATTTGAAAAGAGATGAAATATTTTCCATTAAGTTTAAGCCTAGAGCATTAAATGCAAACATGATTACTTTAATATATTTAAACAATTGCCATGTTTTTTCTAAAACTCATAACATTCATATTTTTTGGAATATTCCAAAAGATAATCAAAATTTTTATAAGAACAATGACCTAAATAAAAAAAAAAAAAATGATGATGAAATATGTTTGTTTGTCCACTTAGCATTCAACAATGGGATTACTGGGATTAATTGAAAACAATAACAAAATGCATCAAAAATAATATGTGATGAGCATAGATTTTGCATAGTTGTAAAGAACACTAAATTATAGTATTGTTTTAAAAGAATTAATTTCATCTTCAGATACTGTATACAGTATATATCCATAATGCTGACTAGGAAATTGATTAACATGAAAATATTACTAAAAAATGAATCTCAATTAAATTCTTTCTCTTATTTGTACATCGTAATCAAATCTTACTCATAGAACATGAATAGGATTTGATTATAAAAGAATCATACTTTATTAATATATTTAGAAAAACTTACCACAATATTTCTTCCATCAGCTGTAATTATAGAGACTGTATCTAGAACATAATATGAAGGATTTTATTTCTATACATATTGATATAATTTATTTATTTTTTAACTTAAAAAAACTCTTAAAGATCAAGATAAAGCTTCTAAAGCTCAAGATAGTTAAGCTAACATTTGGAATGATTAAAGTTAATGGATTAAAATATATATCATAATCATCTTTGATACAATTAATTTATATGTCAAAATATCTAAGCATAAACTTTATAAACCCAACTTCAAGGGAATTTACTCTAAATGAACCTAATACTTGCCAAATGTTATCCCTTGATATGTTTAATGGTAATTTTAATATTTTGAAATAATTTTAAACTAATTTTAGCAGCATCTTGTAGTTAAAATATTTATTAATGATCAAGTCAAAGGTAGTGCCGTCTATGAGTTAATAATTAAACTAGAATTTTTACTAATATCTGAAGAAAAATCTATCTTCTCGACAATCAAAAATTAATTCTAAATTAATAAAACTATCTGAAGATTCAATTTGCCAAGTGGCCTCGGGGAAGTTTGATGCCAAAGGAGGTTTGATTCCAGCCAAGGTAGATTTTTTCTTCAGATAAATTAATTTAAAATTCTAGTTTAATTACTAACTCATAGATGGGGTTTGATGCCAAAGGAGATTTTTTCTTCAGATAAATTAATTTAAAATTCTAGTTTAATTACTAACTCATAGATGGCATCACCCTTTGATTTAATCATTATTAAATATTCTAATTATGTGATGATGCTAAAATTAGTTTAGAATTATTTCAAATGATTAAAATTTCCATTAAATATATCAAGGGATAAAATTTGGCAAGTATTAGGTTCATTTATCTAAGTATATTCTGTTCTAAAAATTGTAAGGATAATGTAGGAAAGTCATAACCCTTATTTTAAAGTGTAGCACCGTTAATTGTCAACAATAAAAAATAAAAATTGCAATAAATGTACAGAATAACCTCATAATTCATCACTTTCTCATCTTTTTCTCAAAAGAATGAATGCTGAACATTTTTAAGTGATTAAATCTATAGTTAATTAATGCTACTTAAATTCAATTTTAATGGTTTAACTATGCAATTAAATTTTATAAAAAAAGTTATTAGAGGAATTTTAGAAGTTTGAATATCTGCCATTTTTAAATAGTTGTAGATAAAGTATCATTGAGATTATAATTGATGTATCATTGAGATTATATTCAATGATATGATGATCATATTAAATTTCATTAAAATCAAATGAATAGCTTAGTTTATATATTAAAGTATCTCAGAGATTTGAATATCTGCTATTTTTAAAAAGTTTCAGTTAGACAATTAATTAATGAAGTGTTGAGGTAAAGATAGATCATCATTATATTTCACGAAAATATACTAATTAGTTCAAAAGTGGAAGGTAAAACAAAGACAGGACAATCTCATAAGCTACTTCTTACTTCAGAAAGTAGACTAAAAAAATACTACAGAAATCCCTTCATTAGTGCGGATTTGAATAATGCTGTTTTGATTAGTGCGCAAAAAAATTTGAGACTCTCCCTTTCTTACTTCAAAAAGTAGACTAAAAAAATACTACAGAAATCCCTTCATTAGTGCGGGTTTGAATAATGCTGTTTTGATTAGTGCGCAAAAAAATTTTGAGACCTCCCTTAATATATGTGGTGCCAAATTTGATTAGTGCACTTCGACAAGTGCAATTTTTTTTTTTGCAAACCC
Organism: Olivierus martensii; assembly: GCA_000484575.1. Classification (NCBI taxonomy): domain Eukaryota; kingdom Metazoa; phylum Arthropoda; class Arachnida; order Scorpiones; family Buthidae; genus Olivierus; species Olivierus martensii. The sequence goes on from AYEL01076575.1 coordinate 44,520, forward strand.
TCTGAAGCATTGGCAACTGAATCTTGGGAATTGTAGTCTGTATGATTAGAGCACTGCAATAAATTTATTTAATTATGTTAATATTACAACTTTCATCATTTAATTGTTATATTTTAAATTTGTGTTTGTAATTTTATTTATTAATAAATTTAATGTGAATGGCAAATAATAGCCATTACAATATTATATAGTCAGCCTTGCCTTATAATTGCATGTCCATAGACTTGACGTCTACGGACATGCAATTATTTTTTACAAAATTTATGCAATTTTGTAAAAAATACGGACATGTAATTATTTTTTACAAAATTTATGCAATTTTGTAAAAAATAATTTTTTTTGAAAAATATAAATTTTAATTCTTAATAAATTTTTAAAATACTATACCACATTCCTCAATGATTTAAAGTACAATTAATGCAATTTAGATACGATTTGAGAGAGGAAAAAAATACATATTTATAATTTTTGATATTTCCCAGGATTCATTATAATTATTCACATTGGTTTTTTAGTATGATTAGTGCAGTTTTGATATATGTGATGTATTGTAAGGATTTATTAAATGCACTAATCAAGGGATTCCTGTAGTTCTGCCTTATCAAGATCTATCTGCATGTTTAATAAATGACAAACTTATATTTTTAGATAATCTTAGAATCTTATTAGAGGATAACAAAAATTGCACTGTATAAAAGAATTTGCCACAGATAAAACTTTCTCAAGGACCATGAATGAAATGTTCAATTTCCAAAACAATAAGTCTTTATGATTTGTTAGTAAAATTGCATAATCTCTGTTCCCATAAAGTTTTACATATTGATGTGTGAACGGTGGGCAGTGCAGTTCAATATGTAGGATATTCCTTAGCATTCACAACCACAAGTAATTTTCAGCTTTATAAATTAATTCATTCTTAGAGTGAGCTTGTAAAGTAACAACTTGTAAACCAAGAATCAATTTCCCATAGATATAATGTTAAAATCAGGAGATTATTCTGCCAAATTGCATTCTCAATAATGCAATTTGGCAGAATAAATTAAAAACCAACAAAATCAATAGTTTATAATTAAACAATGATTTATTTATTTATTTAAAGAAATGAAAATATAGTCTTTAAAATCAAGAAAATTATTATAATAAATTATGTCATACAAATATTCAAAGAATTTTTATTCTTAATTATTACAAATAGATATAAGACATGAGCCTTAATATAGATGAACTACTGTCTTAGGCATAATCCAATAATAGAAGTTATTCATATAATATGCCAATAAAACTAAAGAAAAAGATACTTCTGTTTTTTAGCCACCAATTAATTTTTTTGGATTTTGTAGCAGATGACAGAGTTTTTGCTACACACCCAGTCATACTATATTGGATAGCTAGATATATATATATAGTTTGAATGCTTTTTTTATGAATGTTTAGCATTTATTTATTGCAATTATTATTATAATAAATTATGTCATACAAATATTCAAAGAATTTTTATTCTTAATTATTACAAATAGATATAAGACATGAGCCTTAATATAGATGAACTACTGTCTTAGGCATAATCCAATAATAGAAGTTATTCATATAATATGCCAATAAAACTAAAGAAAAAGATACTTCTGTTTTTTAGCCACCAATTAATTTTTTTGGATTTTGTAGCAGATGACAGAGTTTTTGCTACACACCTAGTCATACTATATTGGATAGCTATATATATATATATATATATAGTTTGAATGCTTTTTTTATGAATGTTTAGCATTTATTTATTGCAATTAATGTTGATATTTTTGATTTTATCACTTATTCATACGAGGGGGATTCAAATGAAAACCTTAAACGTGCAATAATTTTTTTATTGTAACAATTAGAAACAACTTATGCACATCATTTTTCTACATAGTCTCCCTGATGTTCAATACAAGTTTTCCAATGCTTTGGAAGTGCATAGATACCACGTTGAAAGAAATCTTTTGGTCGTGTCTGTAGCCAGTCATGCACTGCAGTTTTCACCTCTTCATCACTTCGGAAATGCTTGCCTCCCATTGCTTCTTTGAGTGCACCAAACACACGAAAGTCACTAGGAGCAACGTCTGGTGAATAAGGTGGATGAATAAGACATTCATATTTGATATCCTGGATAGTCTGAACTGTCAAACTGGCTGTATGTGGTCGGGCGTTGTCATGCTGTAACAATACTCCAGAAGTCCTCGTTGTTTACTCCTGATTGCAGGGCGAAGGTGATTTCACAGCATATCTGAGTAAGAATGACTGGTTACTGTCACTCCCTTGTCCATGTAATACTCTAAAATTACTCCTTTTGCATCCCAGAAAAGAGTGAGCATGACTTTCCCAGCAGACTTGAGTGTGGAATTTCTTTGGTTTCAGTAATGATTTGTGGTGCCATTCCTTGCTTGACCTTTTCGTTTCAGGTTGGTGATAGTGTACCCAGGTCTCATCGCCTGTGACGATTTTTCCCAGAAATGCATCACCTTCGACGCAAAAGTTCTTCACAGGCATCAATGCGACGATCTTTCAATTCGGCAGTCAACTGACGTGGCACCCATCTTGCAACACTTTATTGAATTGCAGTACATTGTGGACAATATTGTGTGCTGAACCAACACTAATCTCTGACATTGAGGCTATTTCCTGTACAGTTATACGCCTGTTGTCCTTCACAAGCTTTTCCACTAATGCAATGTTCTTGTCCGTCACTACGCAGTGAGCCTGCCCTGGTCGTGGGGGCATCCTCCACAGAAGTTATGCCACTTTTGAACTTTCTACACCACTCGTATACTTGTTGCAGTGACACACACGAATCACCGTACTGTGCTGTCATTCTGTGATGAATTTCTATTAGTTTCACACCTTCACTACTCAAAAAACGCATTACAGATCGCAGTTCTAGCACGGTGCATGTAGATAGCGGAGCAGCCATCTTGTTGTGGATGCTGCTGCCTTCTCTGGTGTTCCAGCATCACTCTGCCACCTGCCAATCACTTTGTGAACCTTAATGACCAAACTGCAACCTACCGAATAAATCGTACAACTTTTTGCAATTCTTTGGCACTTTTAAGGTTTTCATTTGAATCCCCCTCGTATTTGTAAAAAGATTTGTAAATCTGGGAATTCAAACTGAGAACTCTCTGTATTATATATCTCAATTACTCAATAGTATTATACAAACACTGAAAATTTCAAAAATATAGGTAGTTCTCAACTTACAACAATTCATACTTATGATGGTGATATTAATCAGTAAATTCTGTAATTAAATCAATTTCAATTTCATGGATTAAAGTCCCTGACCCAATGGTCTGATAAATAAAAAGTGTTCTTTTTTGTGCTGGTTCTTATAATTTTGTGTTCTTTATGTTTATTAAGATAATGTATAGTGTCCAAATAAATATTAACAGTGAGAAATATATAAATTTTGAGCATTTCTGATCACATTCAATTTATGACAGCAGGGTTTTGTTTGAACTCCATTGTAAGTTGAGAACTATCTACATATCATTTTCAAAATATTTTCACATTTATGCAATAGATCCTTGCTTAATTTTGCCTTATTTAATGTCATTTTTCTATTACGCCGCCAGAAAAAATTAATTAGAAAATTATAAATTTTAAGAAAGCACAATAGAATAAAGCCCTGTTTTCCTAATTTCCCTTTATAATAGAGATAAAATGAGACAGAAACCCATAATTATAGAAAAAAAGGTAATTATATTTTATATAAGCACTAACTGAAGTATATAATATTGTTTATTTAACAATATGTTAATTATATATACAGTACACAGGACATTTGATTCTGACTGGGTGCAAATACTTTGGCTTTTCATTCAGAAAACCACGGATTGAATTAGAATGACCCACCATTTGGAAAATTTATATAAAAGATCAATGGAGTTTTTTGTTTCAGTCAATATCACAATTTTCAAATGATAAATAAGGACCCCTATATATGAATATATGAAATAACAAAGGAAATGATTTATGTATTTTATCACAAATTACAAGATCAATGGAGTTTTTTGTTTCAGTCAATATACAATTTTCAAATGATAAATAAGGATCCCTATATATGAATATATGAAATAACAAAGGAAATGATTTATGTATTTTATCACAAATTCAATACTATGCATTTTTAAGCATATAATGAATTTCTGATATATATACAAAATTGTAATCCTGAAAATAGAAATCTTTGACTCATGGTCCTTCATGAAATTTTGGTTATAATTCCAAATACACCCTGGTATAAAAACTAATTGTTCACTTCTAAACAATAAAAATAAATATAAATGTTTTCTATTTGTTTTATGTCTAAGCAGAAAAGTTTGGTCAAAATTTGATAATGCTTTAATAATGTTTTAATTAGATTTGTTTTCTTATGGATCTTAAACTGAACTTTTAATCATACAATGATGATTAATCTTTAGCTCTCTAATAAATGGTTAAGGTTAAATTTAATTATGCTGATGAATCACACTGGATATTTTTAAAAGCAATCACTTTTAGAGTTTATCATGGACAAGATATGACCATTGATGGGTCAACTGGAAGGCTGTTACTGTATCTCAGCTGTGATCTGAGCAATAACAGAGATCTGACTACAGATAAGCCTCAATTAGTGCGAGTTCGAATAATGCGATATTAGATTAGTGCAACTTATAAAAATGACACAGTTTTTCAAGATGGCATAATCTCTGTTCCCATAGTTTTACATATTGATGTGTGAACGGTGGGCAGTGCAGTTCAATATGTAGGATATTCCTTATGCCACTTTTGAACTTTCTACACCATTCGTATACTTGCTGCAGTGACACACACGAATCACCGTACTGTGCTGTCATTCTGTGATGAATTTCTATTAGTTTCACATCTTCACTACTCAAAAAACGCATTACAGATCGCTGTTCTAGCATGGTGCATGTAGATAGCGAAGCAGCCATCTTGTTGTGGATGCTGCTGCCTTCTCTGGTGTTGCAGCATCACTCTGCCACCTGCCAATCACTTTGTGAACCTTAAGGACCAAACTGCAACCTACCGAATAAATCGTACAACTTTTTGCAATTCTTTGGCACTTTTAAGGTTTTCATTTGAATCCCCCTCGTATTTGTAAAAAGATTTGTAAATCTGGGAATTCAAACTGAGAACTCTCTGTATTATATATCTCAATTACTCAATAGTATTATACAAACACTGAAAATTTCAAAAATATAGGTAGTTCTCAACTTACAACAATTCATACTTATGATGGTGATATTAATCAGTAAATTCTGTAATTAAATCAATTTCAATTTCATGGATTAAAGTCCCTGACCCAATGGTCTGATAAATAAAAAGTGTTCTTTTTTGTGCTGGTTCTTATAATTTTGTGTTCTTTAT
>AYEL01076576.1:0-10192 GCA_000484575.1 Olivierus martensii
TTCTCTTTTAAAAAGTATCGAAATGGATGAAAGGAAGAATACTTTTGATGATAAAACAGGAAACGAAAAAAAAGAAGAGGTTAGTGATTACGCTAGAGCAAAAAGTGGATATGACTGAGCAACATAAAAGTGGCGCTCAACTTCCGCTTTCGATTTGGCGATTGGTTTGATGATGGTATGAGACGCAATTCCTGATAAGTTATTAATTTAGATGGATGAAAACGATGTAAAATGTGAAAATAAATATATTTTAAACAGTTAGTATTGTGGTTATAAGGACGCAATTCCTGGTAAGTTATTAATTTAGATGATGAACAATGATGCACAATTCCTGGTAAGTTATTAATTTAGATGATGAACAACGAGTAAAATTCGCAATTCCTGGTAAGTTATTAATTTAGATGATGAACAATGATGTAAATGCAATTCCTGGTAAGTTATTAATTTAGATAATGAACAATGATGTAAAACACAATTCCTGGTAAGTTATTAATTTAGATGATGAACAACAATGTAAAATATGGTATGAGATGCAAATCCTGGTAAATTATTAATTTAGATGATGAACAACGATGTAAAATATGATTTGGTAAGTTATTAATTTAGATGATGAACAATGATGTAAAATATGAAATGGTTGGTTTTTTGATGGCATGAGATGCAATTCCTAGTAAGTTATTAATTTAGATGATGAACAACGATAAAAGTGAAAATAAATATTTTTTAAACAGTTAGTATTGTGGTTATTCAATGAGGTTGGCTAATGGCCAAAATCTCACAAAGCAAGAACCAATTACCACCGGAATCTCACAGGTTAGTGTTAAGTTAGTATTGCTGAAAATAAATATTTTTTAAACAGTTAGTGTTAAGTTTATTGTGGTTAACATCGTGAAGGTTGGCTAATGGCCGGAATCTCACAAAGCAAGAACCTTCGTGAAACTTAGCTAATGGCCGGAATCTCACAAAGCAAGAACCAATCCGTGAAACTTAGCTAATGGCTGGAATCTCAGAAAGCAAGAACCAATTACATGAGGTTGGCTAATGGCCGGAATCTCACAAAGCAAGAACCATATTACTATGAACTTAGCTAATGGTCAGAATCTCACAAAGCAAGAACCAATTACCATAGTGGTTTTAGCTAATGGCCAGAATATCACAAAGCAAGAACCAATTACGATATTTTACATAGAGTTAATACTTCGAAGCTAATAGACGGAATCTCAAAAAGCAAGAACCAATTACCATATTTTACATATAGTTACAGTTAGTGTTAAGTTTATTGTAGTTATTCATTGTGAAGTTAGCTAAAGCTAATGCCGGAATCTCACAAAAGAGTTATGCTGAAGTTAGCTAATGGCCGGAATCTCACACACTGTTTAAGAGTTATTCATTGTGAAGTTAGCTAATGGCCGGAATCGTTTAAGAGTTATTCATTGTGAAGTTAGCTAATGGCCGGAATCACACTAACTGTTTGAGTTATTCATTGTGAAGTTAGCTAATGGCCGGAATCTCACACAAAGCAAGAACAAATATTCATGAGGTTGGCTAATGGCCGGAATCTCACAAAGCAAGAACCATATTACCATATGGTTGGCTAATGGCTGGAATCTCACAAAGCAAGAACCAATTACCATATTACTTAGCTAATGGCTGGAATCTCACAAAGCAAGAACCAATTACATATTTCCTTAGAGTTAATACTTCGATTAGTGCGAGAAATTCGTGGAACCAATTAAATATAGTTAATATTTCGAATAGTGTGAGAAATTCATGGAACCCATTATTTGCACTAATCGAGGCCTACCTGTATTTTATAAATTTTTATTTTTATAAAATAAAAATTTGTGGTGTCATCTGGAAGGCTGAAGGATGAGGTTCAGTGGGCCAGACCTGGATCCCTCCCAAAAAACTGGCAGTATGAGAGCCAGAATTAATCCGATTTTCAAAAAATCTTTAGCAACTGTTTTATCAAGCAGCCGTTTTCCAGGCTAACCACTGTGAAATGAGTTGTACTTTCATAATCTATAGAACTGATAATTTTTCCATTAAAGGAAAACCTGAAGATGATATTTTCATTCTTGTTTTGTTGCGTGGACTGAAAATTTAGTTTTTTTTTTTTTTGGAACGGTATATTTGAACTACAGCCAAAAGTTTTATGTGTTAGGCAAGTCTTTTCAAATGATACCATTTTATGTTATGCTAAATAATCCTAGATTTATATCTTCTTATGTAAACAATGTCTTTTTATTATTAACAACATATAAGTGGCCAAATTTTGCTATATATAACCATCTCTGTAAGATATTTAGTTATTAAAATGAATGAATGAACGTTTTTTATTATCTTAATATTAATCTGAAAAAAGAACAATGATATTACAGAAGATAGTTATATAATAACGTATTTGATTCAACTAACACAAATAATCTCCTAAGCTATTTTTTACATTCTTAAAATATTAGCATTAACTATTACTAAAATATAATACAATTTAAAAGGATACGATTAACGTAGCTTTCCAAGGCAGAAGCCATTTAAACTATATGTTAATTGACAAATAACGATATACCGTAGTGTTCATAAATTCATAGATCAATAGAATAATCTAACATAAACTTGTTTACGAGAACAATGTTGCCATCAGATATCATCCCAAAAAATCGGAAAATAAATATTGAATTACAATTTATTAAATGATATTTATATTAATTTAGAGTTATAATTTAATTTAATAATGATATTTAAAATTTAAATTATTCTGTAATTAAAAATGTAAATAAATTAATAAGTATTTTTGCCTCTTTTTATTATAAAATATTGTATAGTAAAAATCGTCATAATAAAAGTATTATTATTCGAAAATGTTTTATAAAAAAATAAAAATTTATAAAACAGTCAAATCTCTGCTATTGCTGAGATGCAGTAATGGATACAGTACAGTATATGATTGCTTTATAAATTGCTACAATAACAACATAATTGATGTAGAATAATAATTACATGAGGCATGATCAAATGAAACCCGTTTGAGCTGATTTATTAATACGAATGAAAAATTACATAAAAATATGTGATAGAAATAAAAAGACTAATTTTTAAAGATGAATTGATGAACTAGAGCAGGGGTGTCCAACCTTTTGGCTTTCTTGGGCCACATTTGAAGAAAAAAAATTGTCTTTACCATATAAAGCAGGTCATCTATCGCTGAAAAGAGTATAGGCTGGTTTATAGTCCGACTCCAGCATGGAGTTACAAGGTTCGCTAGCCGGCGTTGGAGTTTCAAGCTAGCGTCATGGTTTATAGTCAAACTCTAGTCGGCGCCAAGGCCAGCACTACGTCAACGCTGGCCTTCGTCGAGATTTGAAAGTTTTTCTACTTTGGAGTTGGGAGTTGTAAACCATAACGCTAGCTTGAAACTCCAACGCCGGCTAGCGACCTTGTAACTCCACACTGGAGTCGGACTATAAATCAGTCTTATAGCTTTAAACTCAGAGAGACACAGAGAAAGAGAGCAAGAGTAAAAACAAAAGGCATTGCGATACTTGCTATAACCGAAATTCGAATCTAGACTTTTAAATCAGAAATATTATATTATTACAAACATATTAAACATATATTATTAAATATTATCATATTACAAACCGGGTGCGCTGGCATATTTACTATCCAGATTAACTCAATGGAGAAAAGCGAATGCTGCGGAGAGCAAACTTGTAATATGATAGAAAAAAGGTGAGCAATGCAATGCGATACGTAATGGCAATGCGACTCGTCGTGACGCTTTGTAAACTAGATGGTGATTGGCTAGTTTTAAAGGATCATAACACTAAAACTTGATATTTAGAATATATGTTCAGGCGGCCGGATAGTCGAGTGATAACGCTGTCGGTGTGCCAAGCAGAAGGATCCGAGTTCGCTTACCGGATCTGGTATTTCTTGAAAAGTTTTTTCGAGATGCTGGGCCCGGCCCGAAGATCTTCGCCATTCATCATCCCGCCCCCTCCATGGATGTTGATGCAGACCCTGTTTGGAACTGGCCATGCCCCTTAGTAATCTTCCTGATTGGAACAGGGTGTTGAAAAAAAAACCATATAATCGTTAGACATTTTCAACTTGTTTCAATGCCCTATTTAATACACAAAATTTTACGACGAAGTTTTTCTGCACCCTGTATAGATTTTTAAAAGTGAGAAATGGAATAAATTTGAATTCTGGTCCTCTTTGCTAAATATTATCTATTTTATCGAACTTTGTTAATTTTGTAAAATTGTATCCTAAATTTTACTTTAAAATTAATTAATTTCATTCATTCCTGTCTGTTCATTGTTATATGATATCTCGAATAAATAATAGATTTAAGTGAAATTCACATATATTATTTGGATTTATTAGACACCAGATACGTTAAAAATAATTTATCCATATCGATCAAAATTAGAAAAGAATATATTCGTATGCAATTAAGCAATATCTATCGATTGATCAGATAGCGGTTTTACTACGATTTTATGATCTGTATAAGATTATAATTGTCTAAATAAATGTCAGCGATAAGTTACCTATGCACTTGTATGTAAACATTGAATTCTTACCCGCGTTACAATATTAAAATCAGTAACAGAACTAACAACATAGCTTTCCTTATAGGAAAAATTCACTAACATTCACGAAATTCCCATTATAATGTTGTTGATGTAGGATATTGATTAAACCAGAAATACTAAATCTAATTTCATCACTAAAAATCATTAAAAAATGTAAACATTCACATAATACCCATAATACAGAAGAAAACAAAGGTGAAGAAATTTACATTTTAGAATATATATCAGAGAAAGAGGATTAATTTTAAAAATATCGAACAATTATAAAAAAAATTTTATAAATTTTCCAAGAACATTCAAAATATAACAACAATATCTTAGAACACATTGTTCGATTGTTTACAATGGAAGCTAATTGTTGATGGAAAATTCGGACATCTGGTTAAAGAAAGAGGAATTTCGTCGTTTGATTTCTGAAATGATCAGTTAAATTGTCAAAGTTGATAACTTATAATATAGATTTTAATAAAAAAGAGGAATTTCGTCGTTGGATTTCTGAAATGATCAGTTAAATTGTCAAAGTTGATAACTTATAATATAGATTTTAATATTCTATCTGATTTTCCTGTCAAGAAATACATTGAAGCGTTCCTATTAAATTCAACATTAGTAGAAATTCGGCTGTTAGACGAGTTGGTCATCGTGGAAGAGTCCGAACGGCATAAGATTTCTTAAAAGATAAGAAAAGGGGAGAGAAGGAAGGGAAAATAATATACTAGAGTCGAAGAAAAGAAGACAAAGATGGCCGAAATCAAATGAGAGAAACAAAGGATTTTAGAAGAATCAATAACAGAATATAAAGGTAGGAGAGCCATTGGTAGAGTTGGCCACAGTGGCTGACTCCGAACGGTAGAAATTTTCCTAAGAAAGAAGAAGAAATGGGTAGAGGAGGGAGGGCAAAAATGTAGAAGATTCGATCTACAGAAGATAAAAAAGGCCGCAATCCAATTAGAAAACAAAGATTTCTAGAAGAACCAGTAAAATAAAAAATGAATTTAAAGGTAGGTGGGTCGTTGGTAGAGTTGGCCACTCAGGCCGACTCCCAGCGGTAGAAATTATATTAGAAAAGAAGAAATGGGTAGAAAAGGGATTGAAAAAGCGTAAAAGATTCGATCTACAGAAGGTACAAAAGAGCCGAAATCCAATAAGAGAAGGAAAGATATTTCATAAGAACATATAAAATAAACAATGAATATAAAGGTAGGAGAGCCGTTGGTAGAGTTGGCCACTCTGGCCGACTACCCGCGGTAGAAATTTTACTAGAAAAGAAGAAATGGGTAGAGGAGGGAGGGCAAAAAACGTAGAAGATTTGATCTATAGAAGTTACAAAAGGGCCAAAATCCAATGAGAGAAGCAAAGATTTTAGAAGAACACATAAAATAAATAATGAATTTAAAGGTAGGTGGGTGTCGGCCGGATTGGCCGCGTGGAAACGCTTCGGCTTTCCACTCTGGAGGACCCGGGTTCGAGTCTCGGGTCCCACCCCTTGAAAATATTTATCATGGGGTCCGGGCCCGGCCCCGGCCCGTCAATTCCCGTCCTTTACAATCCGGCTAACCCCTCCGCAGGGGTGGGTAGCCTGTGGAAGGCTTTTTTCCCCCCCTCTCTTCCCGATCCCGACTGGAGGTTATGTTATTAAAACTTGTCCTCCAAATAGTGAAACCCGAAAGTTGAGCGCATAACGAGAGGCCGAAAGACAGGCAGATGAGTCCGTATGCGGGCCCGCCGCAGGCTCACAGTGACGGATGTGGACACCATTGATGCAGCAATAAGAGAAGGAAAGATATTTCATAAGAACATATAAAATAAACAATGAATATAAAGGTAGGAGAGCCGTTGGTAGAGTTGGCCACTCTGGCCGACTACCCGCGGTAGAAATTTTACTAGAAAAGAAGAAATGGGTAGAGGAGGGAGGGCAAAAAACGTAGAAGATTTGATCTATAGAAGTTACAAAAGGGCCAAAATCCAATGAGAGAAGCAAAGTATATATATATATCATGAATATTTTTAAAAAAATTTGGATATATATTAATATAACTCAGTAATCAATAAATGACAAGATATCAGTTTATTTGGACATCACCCTACCTCCTACCCATTTTCACTTTCGCAACCTTTACCAGCCACACTTTAATTATTTTTTAACACCACGTCCCAATCATTGATGGCGATTGACGTGAGTACGGATTTCCATCGTAAATAATAGCAGCGTTATTATAATAATCGTAAGTCAAACAGTCGAAGTCGAGGATCTTCTTTTATCAAATATTTTTTGGAATAACTTTCTGAACGTCCGCATTATCATTGAACAAGTTTTTAAATATAAAAGTTATGAATAGAAAAATGAAAATTGATTAAATGAAGAAAAATAACATTGCAGGATGATTTATTTCTTGTATCATAGCTAATTTTTTATCTTCGTTAAAAATGTAATTAGCTTTGCATATTTACTGTTAATAACAATTATCCTTATTTATAAACTAGAAATATACTTTCGAAGGTTTTACAAATTAGCATATGACAATATTGCCTTCTTTTTCTGATAGTCATAAAATTGTCAAATCCATTTAAGTATTGTTAATATTTATATATCATGAATATTTTTAAACTTTGGATATATATTAATATAACTCAGTAATCAATAAATGACAAGATATCAGTTTATTTGGAATTCTCTGTTAAAATCGAGAAATAATATCAAAGGTTAACATCGGATTGAAGATAAATAATAAATAGAATTTTGATGCAAATAAACAATAGAATGTAATAGTACTGTTTTATAAACAATGTTTTCCGAATAATCTTTTCTCTTCTGAACCCAACCATAAGAATTACGAATGTCATTTTCTGATTGTAATATTTATTTGATTTGAATTAATATGTGATTTATATTATAAATGAATTGATCTATTTCAGAAACCGACAAAGAATGATGACTTGAAAAATGAAAAATGTTATCAGGTTAAAACTGAACTCCATATCAAATTTCGTTTATTGAATGGCATAACATAAGATGACCGTAAAGTCATCAAGCAGAGTAACAGTAGTCTGAGGTAAGCAATTTACAGGTAGGTAATTTACTTTTATTTACATTATTTTATCCTCTCTTATTCTCCTGTCGTAGAGCAGGATGACGAAAAAGTGCTCAGAATATCGAATCTTTATTATGTATATGTGGTGATATTCACTCATTTCTTTCTATACCAGATTAATATTAGAGTAATAGTTATTAATTTTAATTATAATTAATCATTATTAAATATTATAAAGCAATTATATATGCAATGTGCAAAATTTCTGATGGAATATTGAGATTCCCATTCCTCCGATATCTTCTTTGGAATCCGAACTCAATTCATCATTCCCAAATTTTGTATTCCGCGATAACATAGACAAAAATACATACAATTATTTCGATTCTTACGAAGGACGACTTTTTGATGTTTGGCAGATTAATTCTCTATAATTTGGAATTTTGGTTTACGAGAATCCCATCTCTTGTACTACTTACAAGAGATCCGGATCTCAATAAAATTTCAAAATTTTTTAATGAAAAACAATCGCTTACTATAGTAATATTTATGAAATTATCAATAAAAATCGGTATAGGAATTGATTGAATGTCTGTTATTGAATGTTCTGTATGTGTTTGAAATATGACTGCGAAACTTCAGTTATGTACAGTACGATATTATTCGTATATATGACTGGAGTAAGAGAATATGTGTAGACTCGGTATAGGAATTGATTGAATGTCTGTTATTGAATGTCCTGTATGTGTTTGAAATATGACTGCGAAACATCAGTTATGTACAGTACGATATTATTCGTATATATGACTGGAGTAAGAGAATATGTGTAGGGATTTCACATACAACACTTAAAAATAACAACAGTCACACGAAGATATTCATATTTGAACATTATCCGATCGTCGCATCCTCACATTTATACGTTTCACCCGACACATCATGACTACACAACACCAACACGTGTTTCCCAAAAACCAACCTCTGGGTCCACGTCCCGGGAAATGGAAACGCTCAATTAATAGTTATTAATTGGCGGCTGAAGAGGCTCTGGTAATATTTAAAAATTCATTAAAATATCTTTGTTAAAAAGTAATGAGAAAAATGAATTATTCAATACAAATAAAAGTTTCATCCTTTCTTTTGACTGATTAAACTAATGATTAATTGTTTTCTATTAACAAGGAAATTATTTTGAAGTATTTTTCTCCAATTTTTATTTTTCACTACAGAATAACATTTACTGGAAAATTCTAAATTTTATATGCTATTGGGAAAATTTCGCCGATGTTTATAATTTCATTTTAGAAGCTGAATAAAGAATGTTATTTTTTAGTATACATTTTAGAAAAATAATAAAATATATTTAATAAAGATATATATTATTGAATAGATATTTTCTTCTCATATAAACGGGCGAAATTTTATATTTTAACCTTATAAATTTAGAGTATCAGGCCAAAAAATCGTCCGAACTCGTATAAGTTATTCTCAGAAAGCAACCATTATTGGGTTACAGTGCATGGTTTTATTGATATTTTTTAAAAGGAAATACAATTTTAATTTAATTTTTATTCCTCCATTTTAAGTTATTAATAATGACAAAAAGTTTCGGTTGTCGCATTAATCTGAGGATGAGACTTTTCTAGACTTAAAAAGGGATATTTGCATTTTCGGCCAACCAGACATCTTTCGCTATTGATATGCTATACAATATATGATAAATCGCTTTAGAAAGTTTTTCCAGTTCATTTTTTCGCACACTTCACTTATTTCAAAAGGGATATTTGCATTTTCGGCCAACCAGCCATCTTTCGCTATTGATAGGCTATACAGTATATGATAAATCGCTTTAGAAAGTTTTTCCAGTTCATTTTTTCGCACACTTCACTTATATCTTTTTTTTTTTAATTCGGCATATTTTAAAATCGTGCACTTCTCTATATCAAAAAGTAGAAAAAGTTTGACTAGTAGATTTTGTAGTTGATACATACAAACAAGAAACAAAAACATCACGCTAGTATCGTTATAAGAGGGTGGGCAGTACTCAAAGAAGGAAAATTAAGAGGAAGAAATAAACCGTCAAGTGTCATCAATCAATTGGCGCCATACATCAGTGGTGTAGTGCTACCATGAATGTTACAAAAAGAAATACCTGAACGCAATACATGTACAGTTCGTTCCATAAAGTTTGTCACCCGCTTCGCAGGAGCTGAGCTTACCGGAAGTTGATCGGTTATAAAGTCTGTCAGTTCGAATCTGCATAGTGGAAGCTAAAAATGGACGTGTCCGTTCTGATAAAGAATAGGGGTGAGGTATACGAATGAGATGGGTCGATTACAGCGCTCTGAACTGAAAAGACTAATCGCTCACTATTTCAAGCAAGGCAGACTTTCTAGTTATGAATTGAGTAAATAACACTCTGTAATATCATTTTTTAAATTTTGAATATTGGTAATTATGAGGATGATATTTACAGATTTATTTTTTTAAATTCTAATATGCTAATATAAATATACTCTATTTGTTTGCCGCCATATACAGTATATATATATATAT